>JASDQU010790116.1:30870-47688 GCA_032191745.1 Picea mariana | reverse complement strand
AAATTAATTATACTTAATAATCAAGGGTCGTTACACTTGGGCCTAGAATATGAACCGAAGTTGAGAAAAAATGGTCCAAGAACTACACGTCTTCGCTCGCAATCAAGACCATGTGTACAACTCTCAAATGGGTATCCAAATATGATATCATATTTGGAAGTGGAGAATTTTTCTTTTCAACCCATAATTCCACTTCGCTCCAAGATTGGACCTAGAATATGACTCGAAGTTGAGAAAATGCGGCCCAACAACTACACGTCTTTGCTCGCAATCAAGACCACATGTACAACTCTTAAATTAGTATCCAAATATGATATCATATTTGGAAATGGATAATTTTTCTTTTCAACCCATAATTCCACTTCGCTCCAAGCTTGGGCCTATAATATGACCTGAAGTTGAGAAAATGCGGCCCAACAACTACATGTCTTCACTCACAATCAAGACCATGTGTACAACTCTCAAATGGGTATCCAAATATGATTTCATAATTGGAAATTTTTTCTTTAAAACCCATAATTCCACTTCACTCCAAACTTGAGACTAGAGTATAACCTGAAGTTTAGAAAAAGCGGTCCAAGAAACACACATCTTCACTCACAATCAATACCACATGTACAACTCTCAAATGGGTATCCAAATATGATTTCATATTTGGAAATGAATAATTTTTCTTTTCAACCCATAATTCCACTTCGCTCCAAGCTTGGGCCTAGAATATGAACTGAAGTTGAGAAAATGCGGCCCAACAACTACACGTCTTTGCTCGCAATCAAGACCATGTGTACAACTCTCAAATGGGTATCCAAACATGGTTTCATATTTGGAAATGGAGAATTTTTCTTTTCAACCCATAATTCAACTTCGCTCCAAGATTGAGACTAGAATATAGCTCGAAGTTGAGAAAAAGCGGCCCAAGAACTACACGTATTCGCTTGCAATCAAGGCCACGTGTACAACTCTCAAATGGGTATCCAAATATGATTTCATATTTGGAAATGGAGAATTTTTCTTTTTAGCCCATAATTCCACTTCGCTCCAATCTTGGGCCTAAACTATGACCCAAAGTTGAGAAAAAGCGGCCCAAGAACTACATGTCTTCACTCGCAATCAAGACCACGTGTACAACTCTTAAATGGGTATCCAAATATAATTTCATATTTGGAAACGAAGAATTTTTCTTTTCAACCCACAATTCCACTTTGCTTCAAGATTGGGCCTAGAATATGACCCGAAGTTGAGAAAAAACGGCCCAAGAACTACACGTCTTCGCTCGCAATCAAGACCATGTGTACAACTCTCAAATGGGTATCCAAATATCATCTCATATTTGGAAATGTAGAATTTTTCTTTTCAACCCATAATTCCACTTCACTCCAAGATTGCGCTTAGAATATGACCTGAAGTTGAGAAAAATCAAAGCAAGAACTACACGTCATCGCTTGGAATCAAGATCACGTGTACAACTCTCAAATGGGTATCCAAATATGATATCATATTTATAAATGGAGAATTTTTCTTTTAAACCCATAATTCCACTTCGCTCCAAGCTTGGGCCTAGAATATGACCCGAAGTTGAGAAAAAGCGGCCCAAGAACTACACATCTTCACTCACAATAAAAATATTTTCAAGATATCAATTGGACGAGAAAAGAGTATTTCTATTAATGTAATCAACATAAGTGCATAGGTGACAAATTGATGTAATGATACATATAGGAACCGAGAAACTAAGTCCTTCCATTTGGGCCTCCACCACTTCAATCCTCCACGAAGGCAACCTCACAAGTAGGATTCAATGAAGTTCTGCATCACATTATAGGAAGAGCTTGGGGGTTGAACACAATAAGTTCATACTTTCAAGGAAAAAGGGATGTAGACTCAATATGAAGTGAAATTTCTCTAGAGTATCTTTTCCCTCAATGTTGAATTGTCCTCAAGGCTTGGATATGGCTCAATTTATAGCCTCTAAATGGAATTAAAGGGTCAAGTCAGAGAATTTTTAGTATATGGAAGGTCAAGGATCATGGATCACATGACATGGCATGAAAACCCGACATATTTTTTAATTTTTTAGCACCAAACCCAATGTACGCAGGCTGTAGTGGAGCAACCTGCATATACGCAAGTTGTCTAGCTATAGGTCACATATATGGACAAAAATATGTTTTTTTAGCTCTGGAGTGAACAAAAAGGGGAAATAAAGCCTATAGAGGGAAATAGAAGAACATCAAAGCAAGATGCATGGAGTGAGGTAAAATTTGCTATAAAAGATGCCCCCTAATGTGTGAGGTTAGAGGCGTATCCGCGATGGCTGAAATACATTATAATTCCCAGAAGTGGGGTAATGAAGACTCAACTGGAAGTACTAGTTACTCATGAGAATGTATTGACTCTATACACATGGCTTCCAATATGAATTACACTGTAGATCCATGTGGATATATATCGAATAGATTTTCATGGCCATCAATAGGCAATACAAAGTGGACACATGCCATAGGCTATCTTAGTCATGAACAAGACACAGTGGAGTCCAATCTCAAAATCAACCAAAGATATATGTATACAATGGAGTACAATATGATCTTCCATGATCACTAAAGTCATATAAGTACTGGTCTGATGAAATAAAACAACATATATGGGGTGATGCCACTGTGAACCAGAGGTCTTCTACACTATATGCCAAAGGTGCAAGTCTACATTATGTGAATAGAGGAGTTGACGTCGAACACAATGAGACTTCATTTGATTATCGGTCATTAAGGTATACCATTAACAAATGCGAGACAACCCATCGATAATGAAAGTAAGTGTCAAGGCACCAAGTACATTCGACAAGTGTGAATAAGTGTGTTGAGGTCGAACACTTGAAGAATCCATCGATTAGGAGACATTGATGTATTCTCAAATGTCGATGGCAAGAGAACATGCGACTAATGACTGCAAGCCTCTAGGTATCGTTTCCAAAATATATGAGCTAAAGTCGATGGAAGGAGACCTAATTAAAGGAGAGAATTAAGGCATCTCTCATCGTACAACACGAGGTACATAGCAATAGCTTGATAATTAGGAGGATCTCAGATGAATCAGATGTTCACAAATCAACAACCATGTTTGTCTCTCACATGCACCAGATGCAAGTAGTACACAAAAGAGACACTCTAAATATCAACCAATGATTAAAATTGTCGACAAAGGAGAGGAAACCACCAATAGGTATAATGGAATCCAATACATTGCATGAATCCCAATGTGTGAATAAATTTCTTCCCGTTGAAGACAAGGGAAACCCCCCAGTTAGTGACCAATGAGGAGATGTCATTTGTTGGGTTCAAGGTTACCTACCAATTATGAAAGTAGGCCTAGGGTGCAAGGTAGGACAACAACATCATCTGATTATGATATCCACATGTAATATATAAATAGAAAGCTAGGCGATGTAAGAAGTAACTAGTTAATGATCGGCTTAGTGCATACCTAGTTGGCTTTATGCAAGATCATGTTGAGACTTGTAGAGCTAAGTGCAAGTGATTGTAAGAAGGCTCTATGCTTACTAGAAGTTGGCTCTGTGAATTGACCGAAATTGGGGAAGGAGGATCTGGTGATGATCCAGAATCAGATCCAGGAGGCTTCTAGGTCCAAAAAAGGCTCAAAAATGAAATTTCTCAGAATTAGATGAAACCAATTCCATTACAACCAGCTCATTGCATTGATTCTGGCCATATATTTACCTTCTCAAATGGACACCGCATGCGAAAGTTATCTCACTCTAACCACTTTCCCAAACAACTAAAAAGTCAATAGTCAAACTCGCAAAAAGTCAATGATGACATCAGCATGACATCACCATGCTGATGTAAGCATATTGACATGTGGCAGCACATCAGTGAGGTGACTGGATAGTGACAAGGATGAATATCATGTTGACACATGGCATTGGAGAACATCAAATGGTGGGGTGCCACATGGCCCAGACATGGGCTGCCACATGGCACCCATGGGTTGGCTGAATAGTTGTATGCAAAAATTAATATTCGAGTGGACAAGAATTGAATCGGCGACCTCTCCACCATGTCAAGCCTTCACAATGGTCTAATTACCAACGTGCCACACCATTAGTTATGAATTATAACCCATTTTATTAATAATAAAGTGTATTGTATAAGTGTTGGGGCGAAAGGGGGGTTGGGGCTAAGCCCCAGCACACGGTTTTTGTTGGCACCTATGACCACAAGGGATAGGGGCACGAGCGCCATGTACACAACCATATGTGCGTGTTTTTCATGGCACTTCCACCATGTAAGACAGGGCTGGAACCACAGGCTCGACACATGGGAAGGGGCATGGTCCCATTGCATTGCACCATATGCCCACAAATCAAGGAGCTAGCATGATCTTGGGGCCAGCGCTTAGCCCTTTGGGCTAGCGCTTGGCCATATTAAGGTGGATGTGACTAGAATAGGGGGGCATGTACATGATTTGGGGGCTTAAGCCCATATTTTTATAAAGACTGGGTTTTATACTATGCTTTTGGGATTGTTTAATTGATTTTGGCCTGTTATTAGTGGATTTTGCCCATTTTTGGGGGATATTGGGCATTTTTGGAGGCCAAATTTTGGGAGGAAGATGGGGAAGGATAACCAACTTCATATCTATAAAAAATAGGCCTGTTTTAGGCCATGGGGGACAGTCAGATCAGATTTATGCTGAAACAAAGCCAAGCCAAAGCCATTTTTATGCAGGGAAGTTGTTGAGGAGCATACGCTTGCGAGACATTTCTGGGTGCTACACTCAGTATTTTTTAGTGCCGTTAGTTGTGTTGGATTTATGAGGTTGAGAAGAACACATCAAGATCAGAATGGATTCCATTTGATGTAAATTTTCTATACTTTTCAAGCATTGAAGAATTAATAAAGAAGCCTCCCCCACTGAGACAAAGGCTCGAAGACGTAGGCAATTTTGTGCTAAACTCCGTTATCACTTCTCTTGTTATTGTTTGTTGTTCTTATTGCTTATGTTCAGTTCTGTATATGATTTTATGGCTGTGATATAATCCTCTTATCTTCATCCTCTTTCATTAGCTTCTTAAATGGTTAATAAACACATGCAAAAATAACTCAACCACAGTCATTAAAAGATCTTTTCAGATTAAGTGGTATCAAAGCTAGTTGGTGTTTGGATTTGAGTTTTGCATGTTAACTAGGGAAAAGATAAAGTGTGGTGAATGAGATCTTGTTAAAGAGAATCCATTGATTGGATTGAGAAAGAGAGCTTCTCACGGTGAGAAGATGGCATCAAAAGAAGGGCTTTCTCAGGATGAGAAAGAGTTCCGGAAAACTTTCCTTGCTATGTCAGAGATGGTGAAAGTTTTGTACAAGGATTACTTGAAACGTAAAAGACCAAATCTGGGTGAATCTTCAAAGGGAAAAAGTGACGAGGAAGAGGATCCTCCTCAGATTCCTCCTTCACCTCCATCATCACCTCCTTCTTCTCCTTCTTCTTCAAGTTCAAGTTCTAAATCTAATGCAAAGAAACATATTCATAAACATAAGAATGAAATGCCATTGTTAAAACTTGATGTTAAATTTGAGTTACCCATATATGATGGTGAAGTTAATGCAGAGAGACTTGACAATTGGGTCAAGCAGATGGAGGTTTATTGCAGTGTGCAACAGATCAAGGATGAGGCCACAAAAATCAAGTTGGCATCTTTGAGACTTGCAGGGACAGCTTTCATTTGGTGGCAAAGAAATTTTCAAAACGGAATGCAACAAGTGGGTAATGTATTTCCATCATGGCAAAGTTTCATTTCTACACTTAGGAAACAATTCTATCATTTGGGTTATAAAGAAAAATCATTAATTGAATGGAAATCTTTAAAACTAAGAAAAGGACAAACAATGCAAGAGTATATAGATGGCTTTCGAAAAATGGCTTTGATATTAGATATCCCTTTACATACACAGGAAACCCTTATGAAGTATATAGGAGGTTTACCTACCCATATTAGAAATATTGTATTCATGTTTGGACCCACTAACCTTGATGAGGTTTCTGTTCAAGCGACATACATTGAAGCAGGGAAAGTAGGTGTATCAGGGGAATCATCTTCAAGGAAAGAGGACAAGAGGAAGTGGCATGGAAAGAATTCAAATGCAGTGGCAAGAAAGGATGAGAAGCACTCTTGCAAGCATTGCAAGAAAGAGGGACATGATGAGGACAGATGTTGGCAGTTACATCCTGTGAAGAGGCCAAAATGGTTCAAGGAAAAGAAGGGAAGGCAAACAGTTGCAGCGAAAACAAGACCCATAGACTTGGGATCGGATTCAGGTGACGAATCCAAGGTCTCATTGGTTGGTATGACAGGTAAAATTGGTGAAGAAATTGATTGTAGAAGTAACTTGTTTCATATAAGGACCATCATGTGACACACTAAGATAGACTCATTAATCGACAATGGATCTCAATCTAATATAATCTGAGAAGAATTGGTTAAGCAATTGGGATNCATTGAAGCAGGGAAAGTAGGTGTATCAAGGGAATCATCTTCAAGGAGAGAGGACAAGAGGAAGTGGCATGGAAAGAATTCAAATGCAGTGGCAAGAAAGGATGAGAAGCACTCTTGAAAGCATTGCAAGAAAGAGGGACATGATGAGGACAGGTGTTGGTAGTTACATCCTGAGAAGAGGCCAAAATGGTTCAAGGAAAAGAAGGGAAGGCAAACAGTTGCAGCGACAACAAGACCCATAGACTTGGGATCGGATTCAGGTGACGAATCCAAGGTCTCATTGGTTGGTATGACAGGTAAAATTGGTGAAGACATTGACTGTAGAAGTAACTTGTTTCATATAAGGACCATCATGCGACACAGTAAGATAGACTCATTAATTGACAATGGATCTCAATCTAATATAATCTGAGAAGAATTGGTTAAGCAATTGGGATTAAAAACACAAGTACATCATAAGCCTTACACACTTAAATGGATAAGCAATCATCATCAAATGCACATAACAAAGTAGTGCACAATCAAATTTGCAATTTCATCTAAGTATGTGGGCGAGGTAAGATGTGATGTAGTTCCATTAAGAAAATGTGGAATGGTCTTAGGTAGTCCATACTTATATGATCGTAAGACAATCTTCTACAGGACAAAGAATCAATATCAATTAACCAAAGTAGGTCAATATTATGTGGTTCATGCTCATCATGTTAAGGAAAATAAAACACTTCAAACAATGGAACAATTAAAGAAGGCAGTGCAAGCAATCAACAAACCAATAATTGTTTCAAATGAAGTAATCGATCTTAAGCAAGAATAGGAAATGATTTTTGAATGGAAAATCAATCACAGGTTGCTTCAAGATAAGCTCATGTCGTGCAAATATTACAAGTATATTAGCTCATTTGTAGTCGTATTTTTTATGCTATCATTAGTAATGTTGTCTGCATGGATGATAGTGGTTTTAGTAAAATGTAACAGGGTTCAAATGGCTAACAATATGTTGTCAGTTGTCATGATTGTGTTACAGTTGATCTTGGTGAGATAGGTGCATAGGACAGAGTTCAGAGACAGAGGACAAGTCGGGTCGCCTATCCTGAGCTTGTTGACTAGTCAATAACATTTTGGGGACCAAAAGGTCCTTAGTGGGGAGGTGTGATCCAGAATTGGATCCATGAGTCTTCCAGGTCCAAAAAAGGCTCAAAAATGAAATTTCTTGGAATCGGATGAAACCAATTCCATTACGATTGTCTCATCGCACTGATTTTGTCCATATTTTTACCTTCTCAATTAGATGTTGTATGCGAAAGTTATCTCACTCTGACCACTTTCCCAAACAGCTAAAAAGTCAACAGTCAAACTGGCAAAAAGTCAATGCTGACATCATCATGACATCACCATGCTGATGTAAGCATATTGACATGTGGAAGCGCAATAGTGAAGTGACTGGACAGTGACAGGGATCAATAGCATGTTGACATGTGGCATCGGAGAACATGAAATGGTGGGGTGCCATGTGACCTAGACATGGTCTGCCACATGGCACCCATGGGTTGGTTGATTAATTGTATGAAAAAATTAATATTCGAGTGGATAGGAATTGAACCGGTGACCACTCCACCATGTCAAGCCTTCACAATGGTCAAATTACCAACACGCCACACCATTAGTTATGAATTAGAACCCATTTTATTATTAATAAAGTGTATTGTATAAGTGTTGGGGCAGAAAGGGGGTTGGGGCTAAGTCCCAGCCCACGCTTTTTGTTGGCACCTGTGACCACAAGGGATAGGGGCGCGGGCGCCATGTACACAACCATATGCGTGCATTTTTCATGGAACTTCCACCATGTAACAAGGGGATAGAACCACAGGCTCGGCACATGGGAAGGAGCATGGTCCCATTATGTTTATACAAATTGGGTTTTATACTATGCTTTTGGGATTTTTTAATTGATTTTGGCTTGTTATTAGTGGATTTTGCCCATTTTTGGGGGATATTGGGCATTTTTGGAGGCCAGATTTTGGGAGGAAGTTGGGGAAGGATAACCAACTTCAGATATATAAAAAATAGGCTTGTTTGAGGGCATGGGGGACAGTCAAATCAGAGTTATGTTAAAGCAAAGCCAAGCCAAAGCCATTTTTATGCAGGGAAGTTATTGAGGAGCAGATGCTTGCGGGCCATTTCGGGGAGATACACTAAATATTTTTCGGTTCCATCAGTTGTGTTGGATTTATGAGGTCGAGAAGAACACAGAGAGATCATAATGGATTCCATTTGATGTACTTTTTCTATACTTTTCAATCATTGAAGAATTAATAAAGAAGCCTCCCCCACTAAGACAAAGGCCCAGAGACGTAGGAAATTTTATGCCGAACTCTGTTATCACTTCTCTTGTTATGGTTTGTTGTTATTATTTCTTATGTTTAGTTCTGTATATGAGTTTATGTCTGTGATATAATCCTCTTATCTTCATCCTCTTTCCTTAGCTTCTTAAATGGTTAATAAGCGCATGCAAAAATAACTCAACCACAGTCATTAAAAGATCTTTTTGGATCAGGTGAGGTGCCCGCAGATCTCCTGTCCTATGCGGGGTGGGTTTGTGGCTCTGTTCATGTAATAATATTGGATGAAGATAATAAATAAGAATAAGAGTTGGTGGACGTAGCCCCACACTAGGGTGAACCATGTATATCCTGTGTTATGGTTTCTTTGTGCAATATGGTTGATATGTTAGTGATGTGACTTATGCTTAGTATTGTAATATTTATGTATGTTAGATGCATATGATATAGTAGCTTAGTTCTTAATAATTTGAATGAATGCTAGATCTGCTTGATGCTATGTGTTGAACAATTAGATTCGATTAGGTCTTGATGAATACCGCGTTGTTCTATAATTAGGGTTTTGACCTGCGATGTGAATAAGGGTACATGCTAATGACTGCTAATTGCTAAGTGCTCTGTTAATTATTGTGATCACAGATATGTGTCCCAGCTAGGTTGTAGACACTTGAGTCCTGCAACCCCCCTACCTCTACCTTAGGTGTTGCCGAAAGGGCCAGTAGTTAGGGTTTTGTTAGTGCGTTGTTGAAGTGTTGAACCCTGGTTCTTCCCTTGTGCCAACAACTACTGTGATATGGTTTGTGTTGGTTGATAGAGTGGGCATCACTCTTATGATTCAATACTGATATGATTATCATAATATGTTGATTTCTTATACATGATTGAGTAGCATTCATATTGTATGGTTGTGGAACATGAGTAAGTTGTTGGAGAGTTTGGATGTGTTATGATTGGTTATGGGTCGGATTGGATAGTGAAAGACATAAGAGAATGTGATTGAAGATTGCATAAGATCTGAGTGTGTGATGAAAAGAAAACCCTAGTTGCTCAGATGTGATACACAGGCTGTAGTACAGACCGAACGCGTACATACACGAGTTGTACTACTGGTAGGGCGCTTACACACACGTGTTGCACTACCGACAGGTCGTGTACATGTTGACATATTGATATCTGTTGAGGATTGTTGCCTCATCCCAGTTGGTGTCAAGGGTGTAAGTTGAGTCTTGCATTATAGATATGGTGCTCTTGTAGAGTTGTACTCAATTCAGTTGTTGTTGATAACCCAAGGATTGTAGTTCGTAATAAAAAAAAAAAATTGTATATACATCTTTTGTTCCTTGTGGTGATGATTTTTTGATGATACATTGCTGATATACATTCACATAACTGATTATAAATGGCAACAAAAAGTANACACTATTTCTCATGATGTCTTTTGGAAGTGGAACATGGGTTTTATTATATATATCAATGCCCTTATGGCTTAATGTTTTGACAAGTAGAAAAGAAAACCTATTTTTCATTTGGATCTATCTGTGGTGGGGTCTCACTATCATGGGATATACTTCCCAAAATGGGGATCCATTTCCAGTGCATAGGATTTATTTCCTATCAAGACAAATCTATGTACCAGGTGGACCAGATGAAAAATGAAAATTTTCATATATAGCCTCATGAACCCACAGATCTGGTAACACAAGTACCAAGGGACATCCCAACATTCACTATCAGAAGGGATATCCCTGAAACTACCCTGTCAAAAGGAACTTCCCCAGGAAAACAGTTGTTAACAACAACCATTCTCTGAGTCTGGGAAGGGATATGGATGTGTTCCACATGGAAGTTATCAAGACCAGAAAAATATAGACCGATTGTAGCTAGAGAAATCGTGAGTGACATGGAATCCCCAACATTTCTAAAACATTCACCAATCTTAAGAAGGGTGGAAAGGTATCTCTCGTGCCTTACATAACTGTAGATTCCCCTGATATATGAAATACAACCAAAGCCCTCAAAGTGATAGATTCATGTGGGACTGATATAATAGAATTGGGAGTGCCATATTATGATCCTCTAGCTGATGGGCCAGTTATACATGTAGCTACAATGAAGCTCTACAGAAGGGTACAAACTTTGATTTTTTATTGCAGTAGGGCTCCATCATGTGTAAAGGAGTATTGGGTTTCATTGTCGTGGCATATTTCATTAGGGATTGGTGAATTTACTTTTCCCAAACAAATTCCACCATTTTAACTAATAAGGGGATTTGACAAACAATAAGCATTTGAAAAATACAATTTGGGTGTACAATCCACGAGGAAACTTATTAAATTCAATGAGAATGATATATCTAATAACATAAAATAAAATCATAATTATCAACAAAAATAATATTATTTCAATTCTTACTAAGTATTTAAACTCATGATTGTACGATGCCAAGAGGTGAATATATCAATTGTTCTTCCAAACAATATTTTATCATTGGGATTTCCTACTTGAGAAGGTCCATAAGCCTGAAGGGAGAACCTAGGCTCTGATACCATATGTAATGACCCAAATTCTAATTTAATTAAAAGCATAAATAAATCTAGCAATTTGCAACCATTAAACAAAGAAAGTAGAAATACATTGATTATGATCACATAATTAACGAGAGTGAGCAAGTGGTGAGAGACTTAACTAAGAGGTGAAGACCTTGACTTACTTATAATGTTATACATGTCGATCCATTGCGCTCCAACCTTTGATCCAACATGCCACAACAACAATGTGGGGAATGATCTACTCCCAACCTATCCCCTCATTCATCACGACTTAGAGCACCCAATCCATCAATCAACTACCTATGCTAGCTTCCAAGCTTTTTCCTCAAACTTCCCAAGCCAAAGATATCAAATTTTCTTCTCCTCCTTCATTATATAGAATTATTCTTACACATTCATGCAATATGTTACATGCATAAGTTACACTTGTCATTAAATAATTAAGTAAGTCATTTTTATCATTTTCTTAATTTAGCTTTCCTTAATTTATTTTTTCTTATTTTCTCCTTTTATTTTATTAACAAAGTAATTTTTTTTATTATTTATCTTTTTTTTTACTATTTAAATACTTATTATTATTTTTAATTATTTATATTATTTATTATTATTACTAATTATTATTATTATTAATTATTAATAAGAGGCTTACAATTAGTGTTGTGAATATGGACATTTGGGTAATGACTTCTCTCTCTTGTTCAGAAGGAAAATTTGGGTTTGGAAAGCTCACTAAGGTGAAAAAGACTCATCCCAGTCTCCTTCGAAGAAGGATCCCTCTGAGGGTCCATATAAATCCTCCTCTTAAGGATTTTCAATGTCATTTACTCTAGCTAAGAAGATAAAAATCTCGAACAAGGGCATCCCCTAGGTGATCTCAAAAAATCCAACCACTCGTATGTCTCAAGTAAGTGATATTCTCCTCCTCCTCAATTTGAAAATTCTTCTAATCACTTCCTTTTCAGGTCTTGGGAGGTAGGACTAGAGAAAAAATCCTCAGATCAACTTTGTGATTTCTTTACTAGACTTCTAAGAATATCTATCCCCAACCCCCTCCTCTCATACCTTTGGATGGATTGGGGGTGGCCCATTGTACCAAGCCAAAGCCTTCGGATTTCCCTGTCCCTTCCCCTGAGAAGATTTTTGGCCCATAATTGACCAATGATTCCTAATCATCCAAGGATTCCAATTACAACCTCAAACCCAAGGACATGGGACCAAGTATTTTCTTAGGAGGAATTGAGGGATGATTGGGACACTTGGAAGAGAAAGATTCCAAAATAGTTTAAAGAGGCATAAAATCATTCCTTTCTTTGGCTTAGAAGCAAACAAATTTCGAAATTAGAAGTGGACGACAACAATATTTGATTGGGACCCTTAGAGAAAATACCCTAAGGGATGGTTCCAAATGATCTTCTTAACCTTGAACTATAGAGGACATGCTAATCCCTCCAAAAAATTGGCTATAAAAAGATCAATTCTGGCCCATAATCCCTATGCCATTTTCTTACAAGAACTGATGATAGATAGGGAGAAGGTAGTTCAATATTTATCCAAGCTCTTAAGGGGGTGGGATTTCAACTTTATTGACACTTTAGGAAGATTTAGAGAAAATGTAATGGGGTGGAAGATAATAATATTCTTATATTCTAACTCTTGCAATTTTACATCGGGGTTGGGAACTTCCTTCCTTTATATGGATTCGGGGAACGAAATTATGTACTAGAATATTATGGTCCTTACTCTAAAAGGAAGGAACACTGGGAAAAATTCTTCAACAATCCTTGGCTCCATCAAGGGATGGTGATGATCAGAGGAGATCTAACTTCTCCCTTGGTTCATCAAATATTTGGGGGCTTGCGGCCCAAGTGGACAACCTATCTGATTTATTTGTAAGCAATCTAGAGAGGGTAGGTTTGTTGGATATTGAACTTGCAAAACTCAATCCAACTTGAACTAATAGGAGGATAAGTGAGGTAAGAATAACAAAGAGGTTGGATCACTTTCTAGTTTTAAAGGATTTTCTTTAAGAGGAACTTAGAATCTATCAATGGGTTTCCTCGGGAGGAGAATCTGATCACAATCCAATGATATTGGAGGTGGCCCCTACCCAAACCCTTCAATATGAATCCTAAATGGCTCAAGGAAGAGGATTTTTTTCCAAATAATCAAATATTCTTGGAAACCCTTTGATGAATCTCTTAAGGAATAAACACCCATCCAATTCCACCAAAACTGGAAAAAGGTCAAGTAGATGACAATCCAATGGTCCAAGGAGAAAAAGGAGAAGGATGTCAAAATTTTAAAGGAAGTTGAAGAATTTCTAGTCTCCAGCCTCACCAAGGATGGATTTGTTTTTTAACGAAAAATAAAAAATATGAGATAAGTCATTTTGAAAAAAAGGAAAGAAAAATACTACTAGATAGAGAGAAGGAATGGTGCTTGAAAAGTAGCGCAATTTGGCTTCAAGCAGGAGATGATAACACAAAAGTTTTCAATATATTTTCCCATTTCCCCACTATAGGAAAAACATAAACTCTGGAAGATTGCAAAAGAGGATGGATCCTGGGCAATGACCTTCCCTAAAATTTCTTTTGAAGGAGTAAAGTACTTTACAACCTTATTCAAAGATGACCCTCGAGATACCATTGCTACAATTATCCATTTATCTAGCTTCTTCCATAAATTCGTTGAACTAGAGGACAATCAAGCACTTATCGTGGAGGTGGAGAAAGAAGAGCTCCTTAGAACTCTCCAAATCTTCTAGAAGGAAAAAAATCGCAGGTTAGATGACCTTCCTACTAAATTCTTTCTCAGTTGCTATGATTTTACTGCAGAAGGTCTTAGAAGAGTAATGGAGTCCTCAAGATCCACTAAGAGAATTTTGGCATCCTTCAAATCCACTTTTGTAACACTTATTCCTAAGGTTTATAATCCCTCTTGCTATGAATATCTCTACCCTATTTCACTGTGCAACTGCATCTATAATATAATCCCAAAGATCATTTCGAGAGGATTAAAAGAGATTATTTCTCAACAAATCTTCCCTAAGTAGTTTGGCTTCTTGGAAGGGCAACACATGCATGAAGCAGTGAGGGTTGCCAAGAAATATCTCAATTCGAGAAAGACTAAGTATTTAAAGGTGGTAACTATAATAATAAATCCATCATCATTATATATATTAATATCACATAATTAATAATTAATTAATTTCTTTTATTTTAAATATTGATCTTTATTTTTTAAAATTAATTAATGTTATTATCATTTTTATACATTCAACTACGTTATACAAAACATTTCAATTTTTTTAATATAATCAAAAAATGGGAGAGATGATTATTATTATGATCAAAAACCTTTTTACTCTTAAAAAACAAAAAATTCTATAATTAAAGTAAGAAATAAACTTTCTATAATTAAAATAGAGTAAAGATATAGTGATTTTTTTTAAGAAAGAAGTAAAGATATTAATTTTCTATAATTAAAATATAGTAAAGAAATATAATTATTGTTCATTATAGTGAAATTTTTTTAAAGAAAGAAGTAAAGAAATAAACTTTATATTTTAAAGAAATATAATTATTGTTCATTAATCAACGACATGTTTATTTAAGAAGTTGTCACGTGGACAAGGAACGTTAACCATGAAGTATATATGTACACAAGTTTAGAAAATATTGTTAAATCATGTTTATCTAAGAAGTTGTCACGTGGACAAGGAACGTTAGCCATGAAGTATATATGTACACAAGTTTGGAAAATATTGTTAAATTGATTAATGGACTTGTATCCTAAAAGAAACCATTTAATTTTAAATTTTATGTGTTATGTCGCTTTTTTTATAATAAATGTTTAGTGGCTTTATAATGAACGAGTGTCATTGTGGTGGCGAAGTCTTTCTCGATATGTATTTTGCATGAGTGATGATTTATTGATTTCCTTAAAANATTCAAAGATGACCCTCGAGATACCATTGCTACAATCATCCATTTATCTAGCTTCTTCCATAAATTCATTGAACTAGAGGACAATCAAGCACTTATCGTGGAGGTGGAGAAAGAAGAGCTCCTTAGAACTCTCCAAATCTTCTAGAAGGAAAAAAATCGCAGGCTAGATGACCTTCCTACTAAATTCTTTCTCAGTTGCTCTGATTTTACTGCAGAAGGTCTTAAAAGAGTAATGCAGTCCTCAAGATCCACTAAGAGAATTTTGGCATCCTTCAAATCCACTTTTATAACACTTATTCCTAAGGTTGATAATCCCTCTTGCTATGAATATCTCTACCCTATTTCACTTTGCAGCTGCATCTATAATATAATCCCAAAGATCATTTCAAGAGGATTAAAAGAGATTATTTCTCAACAAATCCCTAAGTAGTTTGGCTTCTTGGAAGGGCAACAAATGCATGAAGCAGTGGGGGTTGCCAAGAAATATCTCAATTCGAGAAAGACTAAGTATTTAAAGGTGGTGACTATAATAATAAATCCATCATCATTATATATATTAATACCACATAATTAATAATTAATTAATTTCTTTTATTTTAAATATTGATCTTTATTTTTTTAAATTAATTAATGTTATTATCATTTTTATACATTCAACTATGTTATACAAAACATTTCAATTTTTTTAATATAATCAAAAAATGGGAGAGATGATTATTATGATCAAAAAAAACTTTTTACTCTTAAAAAAATAAAAAATTCTATAATTAAAGTAAGAAATAAACTTTCTATAATTAAAATAGAGTAAAAATATAGTGATTTTTTTAAGAAAGAAGTAAAGATATTCATTTTCTATAATTAAAATATAGTAAAGAAATATAAATAATGTTCATTATAGTGAAATTTTTTTAAAGAAAGAAGTAAAGAAATAAAGTTTATATTTTAAAGAAATATAATTATTGTTCATTAATCAATGTTCATTAATCAGCGACATGTTTATTTCAGAAGTTGTCACGTGGACAAGGAACGTTAACCATGAAGTATATATGTACACAAGTTGGGAAAATATTGTTAAATCATGTTTATCTAAGAAGTTGTCACGTGGACAAGGAACGTTAGCCATGAAGTATATATGTACACAAGTTTGGAAAATATTGTTAAATTGTTTAATGGACTTGTATACTAAAAGAAACCATTTAATTTTAAATTTTATGTCGTTTTTTTTATAATAAATGTTTAGTGGCTTTATAATGAACGAGTGTCATTGTGGTGGCGAAGTCTTTCTCGATATGTATTTTGCATGAGTGATGATTTATTGATTTCCTTAAAACTGAGCATGAGCAAAGGCTTTTAAAAAACAATAAACATTATATGAAAGCATTGTTTTTCATTTTACATGTTGTAACATAGTTTAATTTTTTCATAAAATTCAAAATTACATCATACATAATAAGGTTTTGTCAAAGTTT
>JASDQU010790115.1:182099-207145 GCA_032191745.1 Picea mariana | reverse complement strand
GAGAGAGAGAGAGAGAGAGAGAGAGAGAGAGAGATAAACCAATTCTCCATGTACTGTGATGAGGAATGACCTATTGAACAAAAGCATAGGCATAAGTCATACCACTTGATCCAGGAGGATCCAAAACACTCACAGACGTCTAGGAGGATCCATAAATTCTCAAAATTTGACTATCTCGAATTCTTTCTAAAATGACTTCATTGCATAGAGCTCGGCGATAGCTTCCAATTGCACTAAAATTGCCTCAAATGGAGTTCATATGCAAAAGATATAGTTAGTAAAAGTTTGGTCAATCATGGTAAAAGTCAAAGTCAAAGGTGACATGTGTCACCACTGGAAGGGTGACATGTGTCCTATCCATACAGTAGGATGACATCATGTTGAGGTCAATAGGGTAACGTGGAAGCATGACAACGTGCCACATGTCACCCAGTAATGGACTTTTCATGGGTCCAATTGAACCAATAAAAAATGGACACGTATCATCCATACAGATGACATGGCATTTATATGATGACATGGCAAGAAACAGGTGGACCAATACTAAGATGACATGTGGCACTTCGTACGCACTTTTGGTAGACAGGTCAACAGTGACATGGCAGGGATCATACAGTCAACCAATGATAAGCTGCCATGTGGACCAATCAAATGGTGCCACGTGGCACCTTCCGAAAGCCCAAGTTGGGATGGGTATCAAAATTGTTATGGGTTCGGCAGGTTTTGAACCCTTGACCTCCCATAGAATATGCCAACAACTGAAAAACCATCCGCTAACCTCTATACCAACTATAGTACTTGTTACAACAAACCCATTATATTATATTTAATATAATACCACGTCGCCACCAAAAACGGGCTATGATTGGGAGCCCTTGCCCTATATATGGGCACACATTCTGAGGCTGACACACACAGATCACGAGGTGTGTATGAATCCCGAGACAAAGTAAGAGAGGTATAGTACGGATGCATCGATTTGTGTTCCAAAGAGAAGCTTAGTTTTGGTGTTGTCTAGATTTGTGTTCCATGGAGTACCATGTCCACATATAGGCATGCTTATACTCATTTTTATTGTTTTCTCGAGAGTAGCATGATGGTTATGTTATTTTGTGTGCTAAGATATTGTATTTTAAATTCTTAGTCCATATTTCCATTAATGAGCACCATAGTGCATTGTTTGGCGTGTAAAGAGGGTGAAATTGAACCGGTTCATCATATGGTCAACTTTATACTCATTTTTCTTAGAATTTCGCAAGGAATTCAATAGTAAACTCTATATCACAAGGAATTCCATTTTGTATTGTAATTTGACATTTTGATATTATGAGAAGTAGTCTCAGTGTTTAAAGGGAACTCAGAGATGTAGTAAAATATGTCATCAATATTGTATAATTTGAGTTCTTTTATTTTCTACTATATCATCTCATTATTATTCAAATTAATCATTAGTTAACGAGATTTTGGATAATAAGTACATCATCATTTTTCTACAAATCACCTTAATATGATCAAGAATTATTTGCTAAAATGGGTTTTTAAAGATTAAAATTGCTATCTAAGAATTTTTGGATCAAGTGGTATTAGAGCGAGGTTGACATGTATTTGCAAGTTAATGTGACAAGGTCTAAGACTCAAGTTGGTGAAGGTTTTGAAGACTCTTGGTGAGAGGAAAAAATAAGTAAATCTCTCATGAAGTTAAGGCTATAGAAGAACATTAATCGATAGATTCAAAAGGAGAATTTTGAATTAAGGATGCAGCTACAATCTCTCGAGGAGGATAAGTAGAGGCTACAAGATCGATTGATGTGTCATGAGGAATTCCATAGAAGTATTTTTCATGAGTTGGAAAGGAAGTTGTAAACTAAGGATCGGATATTGGCACCACCAGCACCATTCCATGAAGATTGGCAAGTAGAGAATGTAAAGTCTTTGATGCAAGAGAAATTGTCTCCTTTGAAAGGCATGATCGAGAAAGAAGATTCCTCGTATTCTTATTTTTTCTGTCAAGATGGAGAATGATCAAGGATGGATGAAGTGAGGAGAACTTCAGATGAAGAGGTTCTTCAAAAGAAGTTAGTATTACCTTCCAGCCTAGAGAAAGGTAACAGGTGTAAGACATCTCCAGAAAGAGATGTGAATTCTAAAGAGGGAGTGAAGACATTTCCCACTTGTAAGATTGATAAGAACATATGGTCTATGTATCCATGTGCTTCTTGTGGAAATAGTAACCATAATATGGAGAAATTTTGAAGAAGACAATCTATGCAAGAAAATCCATCCAAGAAGAAGGCTAAAGGTAAAGGACATTTATCAAAACAAAGGAAAAGGGGAAATGACAAGAATGGATCGTGGTTCCAAGATGGGAACAAGACACTCTACTCTTATTGTGGTAAGAGTGGACATTAGATCGATAAGTGTTGGACACTTTATCCACACTTATGTCCGAAGAAAAACTAGAAATATGTAAAGGCACTTGTAGGAAGACAAGTAGCAGCTCCAGGTGATCAGTTAGTAGTCTTGCTGAAATATTTGAGAAAGAATACTTCTTAATGGATAGTCTTAATAGGGTGACATATGAAGACATATAGGTATGGTTCATGGACAGTGGCTCATCTCGCCAAATGACAGGGATGAGATCAATATTCCTGTTTTTCTCAGAGATCGACACATATTACTATATGGGATATGGAATTATCACCAGACAAGCAATAAGAGGGTATGAATATGTAAGATTCCATCTTGAGTTGGGAGGATTGTTGGGAATAGAACATATGTTATATGTTCCATACTTGAAAGTAAACCTACTCTCAGTTGCATATTTTGAAGATGAAGGATATTCAGTCACATTCCAGAATGGACAGGTACTTGTATTCAAGGGAAGCTACTCAAGAAACAACAGTAGTGCTTAGTGGTCGCAAGGAGAGGTTATATAAGTTATTGGGAAGACCTATAATCTGGTCTAATGGTTTCTTAGATTCAACATCATATTCTACGTCAAATTCAATGTTAGATTCAACATCGGTGTCAGAAGCATTATCAGAGATAGGAAGTTGTGAGACTCCCTCCAGTACTAAGGGAAGAATGAGTCCATGAAGAAAACCATCTATTAGAAAAGATTTCATTGTAAATATGTATATTTTTAAAATTGAAAGTTAATATGCATGTGTATATACCTTCTAAATCTATTTCTATTGTTGTATTAGAAGGCTTGCAAGTCACTCATTATAGAATGTTAAGAGTGAGAGGAGTATTGTAATATTTCTATATAGCCACCTTGTACATTGTTTAAAGTGAGAGGAATCTTGTAAAGGTTTCTATATAGCTACTTTGTTCTAAAGTGAGAGGGATCTTATAGAGATTTCTAATCCTTTTGAAAACAATGTAGACAATTGTAATTGTCATATTGTCAGCTAAGGACTACATATGGATCGAATTGTCTAATTTAACATTCTTATTCTGAAGAACTGAAGGCGAAGAAATAGAAGGATGCAAATAGTTGGAGCATGTAGATCGAGAGCAGGAAGAGCATCATAGTAATGAAAATATTCCTAGAGCTGGTAAAGAAAGGAGGTATATACTTGTAAATATGTATGATAATGTTATGAAATCTCCAAGATATTATGTCATGGTCATGAAAGATGTATACCTTGAACAAAAGCAGGTTAAACAACACAGAGCATATGTTTAGAGTTGTTTTCAGGGTAGGAGAGAGGAAATGGACAGGGAATTCATTCAGAGACTCCTACATATACATCAGCAGTACAGGAACAGTGAGGCATAGATCAACATTCGAATTGGTTTCATGATTATCGAGATAGACTATCTCCAACAGAGAAGGATATGGGAGTGGAGGTTGAGTACAGGATTTGGATTTGAATATTGCAGAGATTTAGTGAGCAGAATTTTGTTATGAAGGAATTTATGAGACATAACTGGAACTATATTTGAACTAGCGTCAATTTTCAAAGAGACAAAGTTTGAGTCATATTTCAAAAGTAGACAGAAGTACACTAATCTAGTATCCAAGATCCAATATCCAAGATAAAATTTAGTCCCAGAATATTCAACAAGGTGGAAGAGTGAATAAGCTTCATCATCACTAAGTTACTAAATAAGAGAATTCCAGTAAAGTGGAAGAGTGAGTAAGATTTATCATCACTAAGTTGTTGAAATATTCATACTTTTGGAGAACCAAAAGTTCTTTAGTGGGAAGGTGTGATCTAGGAGGATCCGGAACAATCTTAGAGGTCCAGGAGGATACAAAAATGCTCAAACTTTTACCATCTCAAATTCTATCAAAAAGGAATTCATTGTGTAGAACTCGGTGATATCTTTCCAACAACACAAAAATCACCTCAAATGAAGTTCGTATGCAAAAGATATAGATAGTCAAAGTTTGGTCAAACATGGTAAAAATCAAAGTCAAAGGTGACATATGTTACCACTGGAAGGGTGTCATATTTCATGTCCGTAGAGTAGGATGACATCAGCAAGGTGACATGACAACACAATAGCATGCCATATGTCACACAGAAATGGACTTTTTAGGGGTCCAGTTGGACCAATAAAAAATGGCACATGTCATATGTACGGATGATGTGGCATCTATACAATGACGTGGAAAGAAATAGGTGGACTGGTAATAAGTCGACACATGACAATCCATACACACAGGTGGTAGATAGGTCAGCAATGACATGGCAGGAGTCATACAGTCATCCAATCATAGGCTTCCATGTGGGCCAATCAAATGGCACCATATGGCACCTTCTGAAAGCCCAAGTTGGGTTGGGTATCAAAATTGTTATGGGCTCGATGGGTTTTAAACCCCCGACCTCCCATAGAATCTGAAATATTCCATAAAATATTCCAATGACTTACAAACCATCCGCTAATCACTATACCAACTATAGTACTTGTTACAACAAACCCATTATATTATATTTAATAATAACACCATGTCACTGCCAAAAATAGGCTAAAGTTGGGGGCTCGCACCCTATATATGGGCACACATTCTGAGGCCAACACACACAGATCACGAGGTGTGCATGGATCTTGAGATAGAGTACTGGAGGTACAATATGGTTGCATCGATTTGTGTGCCAAAGAGAAGCTTAGTTTTTGTTGTTGTCTAGATTTGCATGCCATGGAGTACCATGCCCACATATAGGCATGTTTATACTCATTTTTCTCATTTTCTTGAGAGGAGCATGATGGTGATCTTATTTTTGTGCTAAAATGTTGTCTTTGAAAGTATTAGTCCATATTTCCATTAATGAGTGCCATAGTGCATTGTTTGGCATGTAAAGAGGGTGAAATTGATCCACTTTAGCATATGGTCAACTTTATACTCATTTTTCTCAAAATTTCGCAAGGAATTCAACAATAAAATCTATATCTGAGTTTGAGTAGATGAAATGGAGAGTGACTTCAAATTTGGCTTTGTAAGTCCATTTTGTATTGTAATTTAACATTTTGAGATTATGAGAAGCAGTCTCACTGTTTAAAGGGAACTCGGAGATGTAGTAAAATATGTCAACAATATTGTATAATTTGAGTTCTTTTATTTTATGTTGCGTCGTCTCATTATTCTTCAAATTAATCATCAGTTAATGAGATTTTGAATAATAAGCACATCATCATTTTTTCTGCAAATCACCTCAATACGATCAAGAATTATTCTAAATCAAGTTAGATGCTAGAATGGGTTTTAAATATTAAAATCGGTATCTAAGTATTTGCAGATCACCTCTTGATCCATGTACATATAGAGAGTTGAAATTCTATTATGGTCATCATGTCAAACAAAAAATAAAATCATTGGGAGTAACCTTGTGAATTTCAGAGCTACCCACTAAAAAAATATAAAATAATAAACCTAACCATTTTAATGGATAAATCCAAAGTACAAAAATTGAATAAAATTTATCATAATAGATTAAAGAATGGGAGATGTGTAGAAAGATGGTTTTTATTATTTTTAGACATGTAATCCTTGGGATTGCATTACTATAATAATATTGTAAACATGAAGAGTTGTAGGTGATAGGAAGAGTCATTCGTTTGAGAAGAAAAATGGTCACATAGATTGTATTTATGCACCTCTCATATCAATGCAATACACATATGTGGAGTTATGTTTTCTTCCAATGCCTGGCTTGACAGTGGTATCAGAGCAGGGATAACTCCATGATTTGATTCCCTTGTGCTTTTTCCCCTCCTATACTCTGGTTTATTCTTTTCCTTATTCCCTAATTCATACTTTTCGAATCTATGTTGATTATTGAGCTGACCAACACATCCCATGAAATGTTCGTGCATGCTATGAGAATATTATTTCTCATTCCTCATCACTCAACGCAACAATAGTGAACCCAGCATGAACCCTAGTCTCACGTAGCACTAACCCTAATACGCCTCTCTCGATTTTTAGTAAACCCTAATACACCTCTCTCCATCTCCCATACACGTTGAGCATGTTGAGTGCCTCTCTCCAAGTCTTGTGCACATTGAGCACCTCCTGTTCTCATCCCTCCACATGTAGAGCCGAGATGGTAACTAAAATGCTCGAACAACATGTCAAGTTAACTAATCTTTGCAACTATACCTCCCTTTCCCTAAAACAAAGACCAGAACGTGAACCAGACAACAATGTTCATGGTATCACTCCTCGAATTAGTTTCAACTTCGAGCTAGTAACTCTCATGCGCACTGAGTATTCCCTTTATGGTTTTGGATTACATGCATGGAATGCCTTTCAATTTCACTACATATTGTAATCCTACTCCATATTGTAATCTTACTCCATATTGCCTTTGGATTACACTACATATTGTAATCCTACTCCATATTGCAATCTTAGTCTATATTGTCTTTCAATTGCACTGCATATTCTACTCTATAAATAAATAACATACTCACCCTAAATGCCCATCGCTCTTCAACCTCATTCCCACTGCAAAATTTAAATAATGTTTGAGTAATGGAACACTCACGTACCATGTTTGAGCTCTTAAGGAATGAGTGCAATTTTTTTTGAAACATAGCGTGCCACATTGAAGCATAACCATTCTTGGTGTAGTATCATTACTAGTAATTTATTGATATGTTTTCATGAAGGTAGAAGACAATGAATTATCTCATCTCCATTGTCGAGGTGGTGTTGACTGACAAAGAAAATTACATAGAATGGTACAAGAAGATCAAAAGAACATTGATCTTCAACAAACTGTGGAAAGGCATTTGCAAAGAAGAAGCATTCCCTGATATCATTGAAGAAGAGGTAGAATCATGCTTTGAATCTGTTTCCTTAGAATCAAATTCAAAGAGTAGCAGACCAAGTAGCAAACCAGTCATTCCAACATTAAACAAAGAATGTGCCATATGGGAGGACAAAGACCAAAAGGCATATGTTGTGTTCTTTGTGATAGTAAGTGAGGAGGTGAGCCATCATATTTCTTCTATTAATGAATCATATAGTGCTTTGAAGAGATTGAATTACTTGTATGACACACACTCTTAACTCAAACTCATACAACTAATGGTGAAGCTCTTCAACCTAGAGTTGAAGAATGATGACCCTATGGATTTATCTTCAGAAATCAAAGAAATAATGCATGGCATTGAGGTCGTTGGAGTGAAGATAGATCTCCCTCTCATAGCCTTCATTAAGGCTCTCTACCCTACATATTCTCACTACCTTGAATCATTGCAAGCAAGTGGTCAAATGAAATCCATCACATTTGACAAGCTAGTGGAGAAAGTTGTAAAACATAAGAAATCCTTTGGAAATAAGTCATATCCTTCAACTAGTGAGACTATGTACCTTTCTCAGAAATAGAAGAGTAAACCACATGATTCTTCTAGAGGAGAAAGAAACAGAAGAGGATGTGGAAGTGGAATAAATACTTTCATAGGCAGGGGTGGTAGACACAACCAAGGTGATAGATCCAATCTTCATTGTACCCATTGAAAAAATAATGGGTCACATGAAGTATATGACTAAATATTTCCATGGGATAAGAACAAAGAAGACAGACAGAATAAGAAAGAGGACAAATGTAAAACTTTAGAACTAGAAAAAGGTAATCCACCTGAATCTACCCATTACATTGTTTCTCATTGCAATATAGGAGTAACAAAAGATTTATTTAACACTTCATATAATCCTTAGAAAGATGCATGGCTTCTTGACACAGGCACAACCTCTCACATGACATTCTGAAGAGACTTCTTCGAAGACTCCAATGATAATGTAGATGGCATAGTGTATTTTGTAGATAAGTCGAGTCTCAAACCCTCAGGAATGGGCACCTTCATACCTAAGTTTCCTTGATTCCTGGATTTTCTTTTTCATAATGTGTTCTATCTTCCTGAGCTTCAAAGGATCTTGTTATCCCTTGTGCACATTAGATAGCAAGGTCACTATGTTCATATGCTCAGAGGAAAAGTTTAAATAAGAAAGGATCATGATAACATGTTTTTTATGACCGGAATGGAAGATGGAAGATTGTTGGAGATGAATGGGACATCTTCCCATACACAAAATTTTGCATACCTCTCTCATCACAGAGAAGGTATAATGTCATCTAATCTTTTGTAGCATGCTAGATTTGGCCATATCAATTATGACAGTCTTCGATTATTGAGAAAGAATGGTGTTTCTAGTTTTCCTACAATTCGTAGGAAATTGAAGCAAATGTGATGTTTGTATCCTTGGAAAGCATAGAAAACAACCATTTCATAATTCTACCTCCAGAGAATGTAGAAAAATTGAATTCATTCATTCTTATTTGTGCACCCCTATGCATGTTCCATGTGCAAATGGAAATAAATATATCATGTCTTTTATTGATGATTACACTAGGATGTGTTGGGTATACTTGCTAAAAGATAAATCAAAATCTTTTGAAACATTTAAAAAATTTCATGTATTGATTCAAAATGAATCTCAGTATTGTATTGGGTCTCTTTGCACTGGTAATGGAAAATAATACACATCTAATGAAGTTGAAAGCTACCTTTTCTAACATGGGATCAAGCATAAAACCAAAGTTCCATACAATCCTTAACATAATGGTGTAGCTAAAAGAATGAATGGGACACTCCTAAATATGGTTTGTTCCATGATGTTTTTCAAAGTAAAATTTATGTTTTGGGATGATGTAGTTCTATGTGAAGTTTATGTCAAAAACATGTGTCTATCTCATGCTCTTAAAAACAAGACTCCTTATAAAATGTGTTATGGATGCATTATTTTGATGAGGCATCTAGGGTCTTTGGTTCCCTGTTATGTCTTGATTACTAAGGAGAAAAGAAGCAAGCTTGATGCGAGGAATCAGAAGTGCATCTTCTTGGGGTACTCAAATACCACCAGGGAGTATTGTCTTTACAATGAAAAAAAAAATCATCCTTTCTAGAGATGTAATCTTTCTTGAATCCTCCAAGAAAGATGAAACTGTTGACAGGAATCTTGATCATCTGGACAAATTAGCTCATGTAAAGACATATAATGAATTTGATGATGAGATTCCACATATTTAAGGGGGGATCCCTATCTTGGGTCAATCTCTACAATCTCCTTTTGAAGCACCATATTCCCCGCATGAAGAAGTTCCCACAACTTCATCAAAACCTTAAGTTCATTTGAATGATGTGATCGAGAGGATTGAAAATCCAAGGCTTGATGAGAACTTAGCACCATCTCAATTAGCTGAGAAACCTGTGCTAAAATTACTAAGACAACTGAGAGGGGGGGTGAATCAGTTGTTTATGTGCTTAAACAATATTATGTCTATTAAAACAGTTTTTCAATCTTCTCCAAGTAACCATCAATATTATACAAGATATGAACAACATAAATAATGAACATTAGTCACACATAAGATATACTCAGAGATAGATTTTCACGAGGAAACCCATAAAGGGAGAAAACCTTTTCTTCTTTGAATGATAGGCAGTCTTTTAAGTTATGTACGTCATCTATCTTTGAGTACCAACTCAATGTGAGGCTACTACTTTTCTTTTACAAGCTCCAACTTGTTGAGAGCACCAACTCTCTGGTTTCTCTAGCACCCACTAGAAGGAAGCATCAACTCCTTAAATGTTCCAGCACCAACTGGACTTATACAAGCACCAACTTACATACACAAAACTTTGTGTTTTCCCTAGCACCACCCTGCCACCCTGTTTTCTAGCCACAACTAGATGGAAGATACAACTTCCAATATTCAAGCACCAACTTGAATACCAGAGGAGCACCGTCCTCCCTAGCACCACCCTACCTCCCTGATTATGAATTTTTTGACTGTATAATCAACAATACAAATATATCAATTCTTATTGATTCTTCTATGTTCTATAAATTTGGTCTACTTCTATCTGTTCTACAATTCTTCTCTTCTTCTATCTATTCTGCAAATCTTCTCTGCTTCTGTCTGTTCAGCTTCTGTTTCTAATCTCTGAGTTTGATCTCACACTGCGCATACTGTAATTTTACCTTTCTTACAGTTCAACTCATTTTTCAGTTAGAACAGCCAACCGCACATGGTCATAGCATTTCCCTTTTATGCTATGCCACTGATTCAGTTACACCACGATTCTCCAAGGAAACACATCAGCAACTGAATCGCCAAACGTTTAAGAATTCTGATTCAGTTCTGCTAACTGAATCGTAACTGAACAATTAATCGTGAGGTGAAACAATAGCCCTTCAATCAAATTCTCAATCAACCAGCACCGTTGGATTACATCCGCAGGGTCTCGCATTTATCCCATATGACCACTGGCTGTGACCGAATGCTAAACATAAAGTGATTTCGTGATTTCGCATATCGCGACCTCCTGCTGTGAGTTGCTTCTAAACTCCTGAAACGCGAAACTCTGAAATGGAGCTTAGTAGTGCTAGCTTCATCACTTCTCTTCCTCTAATGTGACCACAAGTTATGACCAGGGGCCAAGCACGAGGGTGTTTCGCGATTTCGCATATCGCGATCTCCTGCTGTGAGTTTCTTCCAAACTCCCGAAACACGAAACTACGAAATGTTTCATATCAGATCAACGGTCGAGATCTCTCCCTCTGATCGATATTTACAATCAATATCGTGGGCTCTGAATTCATATCAAATCAATGGTCTAGATCCTTAGTGATCCAACGGTCTAGATCATTTCGCAACTTCGCATATCGCGAGTTCTTGTGTCATATTCCTTTGACTCCTCCAATGTGCAAGTCAGGGAAATTCTAATCGCTCACCACATGTCCTCTGGCTCCAACGTCCAGGATTGTTTCACGACTTCACGTATCGTGAGTTTCCACACCACACTCCTTTCCCTCCCACAAGTCAATGAAATGTTGGTCTCTCGCCACGCGTCCCTCCAAATGGATGGCTCTAATGATGTCAAGATAGCCAACGACTGTGATCTTTTTGTGAACTCGCACCTCGTGAAGTTAGAGGATAGTACTTAGCCTTATCCTCTTCGTAGTTATACATAATCTGATGGATGTTTGTCCTCGACGCTCATATCCAACGTCTGAGATTTGTTCTCCTCTTCTGCGCACTCCTCCTGTCTGAATTTAGATATGACATCCATCGGGAATTCGGGATAGGTGATCCAGCGATCATTGTTGCTCCTCCTCCTGAGCTTGCACTTATGTTCTTTCCATGCCATTATTGTTGCGTTGTTGATCTTGCTATCATTGGTAAATAAGTATACTCTCATCGTATTGATCTTGCCATCAATGAAAAACAAGCATACTCTGCCTTTTGTCTGTAAATATGCCAACAACCTGGACCATCTCAGAAAGGTCCACCGAAATTACTCACAAAAATACTTGAAAGTGTTCATCCCGATGAGGTCGAAAACACAAGAACCAGAATGTCCTCAAGACAAGATGGAGGTAACTTAGATAATTAAAACTAAAGTGATGTAGATGACATGGGTGTTTCATATGATTGTGAGTTGAGTTTATCTACTAACCTTGAACTGACTTCCTTTAAACAAGCCACTTCTCATGATGAATGGAAATAATTCATGTTGAAGGAATATGGTGCTCTCGTCAAGAATGGGACATGGAAGTTGGTGGATCCTCCATTCGGAACCAAACCAATTGGCTACAAGTGGGTATTCAAGAACAAGTACAAATTAGATGGCTCACTTTGTAAGAAAAAAAAAAGGCTCATGGAAAAAGGATTTGCACAGAAATAAGGTGTTGATTATGAGGAGACTTTTTCCCCCACAACAAAATTGGCTACCATCTGTAATATATTTTCCATGGTGGCACAAAATGGATGGAAAATTCATCAAATGGATGTGAAGACTGGTTTCTTGAATGGAGACTTGAAAGAAAATGTTTCATGTCTTAACCAAAAGGATTTGTTGTGAAGGGAAAATAACATAAGGTATGAAATCTCATCAAATCCTTATATGGCTTGAAACAAGCGCCACGAGCATGGTATGAAAATTTAACTAAACATATTTTGAAATTAAATTTCAAGAATTTCAATCTTGACGATGCAACTTTGTTTGTCAAGAAAGTTGGAAAAAATTTTGCATATCTTGTAGTATACATAGATGATTTGTTGATAACAAGGAACAATGAAAGCTACATTGTGTCCTTAAAGAAATAGTTGAAGAAAGGTTTCGAGATGATATATTTGGGACATATTCACTACTATTTTGGAATTGAGGTGATTCAAAATCCAAGGTACATATTCATATCCTAGAAGAAGTACATTGGATAACTATTGAATAAGTTTGGCGTCATTGAGTGCAATCATATTTCTACTCCAATGGAACAGAATTTGAAACTCACATCAAAAGAAGGGAATGAATTTGAGGATAGAACCAAGTATAGACAACTTGTGGAAAGTCTTATCTATCTTACTACCACTAGACCAGACATTTCATTTGTTTTTGGGAATCTTTCTAGGTTCATGCAAAATCCTTGCAAAGGGCACTGGTCTACTGCAAAAAGAGTTCTAAAATACTTGAAAGGAACTCAACATTCAGACTTAGGTACTATAAGGTGGATGAATTCAACATGATTAGATATTTTGATTCAGACTTTGTTGGGTATAAGGAAAATGGAGTGTCAACTCCAGGATATCTCATGAGTCTTGAATCAACAGTTGTCTCCTGGAGATCATGCAAACAATCAATTTCAGTTGATTCCACAATAGAGACAGAATATTTGGCAGTTGTAGAAGTGACAAAGGAGATTGTGTGACTTAGAAAAATACTTGAAGATTTGCAGGAGAAACAAGTAAATTTTACTCCTCTTCTAGTTGACAATACTTCTACAATCAAGTTGACCAAGAATCCCAGATTCCATGATCAAACTAAGCACATCAACACAAAGTATCACCTGATTCAATACCATGTAGAAGAAAATACTATTGACTAGAGACATTATTCCACAAATGAGCAAATTGTGGACATATTCACCAAAGCGATTGGAAGAGAAAAAATTGAAAAATTCATAATGATGCTTAGGATCACACACACCCCTTTAGATTAGGGGGAATGTTGGGTATGTGTTATATTATTTGCATGACTAGATCTAGTGTTTTTATTTCACCGAGCATTTGGAGGGGTTGTAGGGGGGTGGTACCCCCCTGCATGAGGGTTTGGAGGCAATGCCTCCGAAAAAATAAATTGGCATTTTTTACGTATGTTTTTAATGGTTTTTCAGCACATGGTTTTTTGTCGATGGTTTTCTAATTTCAATTAAGGAATTAGGGTTTTTGACTAATCCTAGTCAATGGATTAGGGGTTTTGGATGCCATGGGATCCTATATATTGTATTGTAAATAATGAAGATACGATGAATAGAATATAAGAGGTGCAGCTCTAAATAGGTTGTTGGTTTTCCCAATCTGAGTTTTCATGGTAAAATATCTATTTAATGTGTGTGTGTGTGTGTGACATTGTTTCTTTTATGTTTTTATTAAGAATATGTTTGCAATAATTAATTTTACAATGCTAAAATATACGGGGGGGATGTTAGACACGTAATAATTGGGATTGTGTTACTGTAATAATATTGTAAATATGAAGAGTGGTAGGTGATAGGAAGAGTCATTCATTGGATAATACAAACAGTCACTTAGATTGTATTTATGCACCTCTCATATCAATGCAATACACATTCGTGGAGTTACATTTTCTACCAATGTATGGCCTGACAATTACTAATTTGAATTGTTAAAATGACTAGAAATTTAGGTGGTAATGTGTAATTAGTAATGAAATCTCTATATAGATATAAATTTTGGCTCAATATTCTACAACTATTGGTGACCAGCAATGACTTATAACACCAAAATCCATGGCTTTATATCCCTTAAATATAGAACAATTGAGTGAGTCTCTATTTTGGATGTACAATTAAAATTTAGTGTTCCTGCATAATCAAATTAATCTAATTTGAATATTGTATCAAGTGAAAAGCTAGAATAATGTCAGGTTTTATCCAACTCATATTCCAAAATCGATTTTACGAAGGAAACAACAACTGAAAAAATCTCATATTCAAAGTAGAATAAAAGAAAATATCATATTTACATGTCAAAAGTTAGTGCATTTTGTAGGGACTTTCGTGTATTTGAAAGAGATTACATCTAGTTATGGAATTTCCATATGCTTTTAACTTGTAAAATGAAAGTTAATTCAAGACAATTTTTTAGAACAATGAGTGAACTTAGTAACTCAAAATTTATTTTTCATAAATGAACTTGTTTCATTTACCATTTCTTCAACTCATGTATAGTACTATGTTGTTGATTTGGATTGGATCATTATATTTTTTTTCATCTATCTCAATCCTTTCAAAGTGGAAAAAATTGGAGGAATCAACTCACAGACCCATTTTAGTGGCAAGTCCCAGTTTGGAAAATTGGGGTTCGGAACCTTTCAGAGCCATTTTGAGGAATTAAATGGTGTTTTGGGAGGTTTTGATGTTTAGAACATGCACACGCCCCCTTGACATTGTTCTTCATCTCAGACCTTTCTAACGGTGCAGATCATGCGTCAATCACAGCTCGTATGCAAAAGTTATGACTTGTAGATGGCTATCAGGATATATTAAATATCAGACCACTAGGAGGACAAGGGGTTCCATTCTAGACTATTATATATTGTTCCATAGCTTAGCAGAGCAACTGGGAGTGGGAAATCAAAGAGAATAACATAGGGGTTTAATGTTCTGTAGCAGTCTAACAGGACAAAGGTCTCAGGTAACTCCATAGAGAGTGTCTTCTCCTTTGTTCTTGCATTATTTCCACACTAGAGAAAAGAGAGCAGAGCAACACCTTCTAGATGGGTTTTCACCCATAATGGTTTCCCAGAGAAAATATTTGTGTGATTTTGTGGATGGTGTATGATTGTAATTTACTATTCTCTATTTTTTGCATTTTATCTATTTCATGCATAAGTAGAAAATCAATAACTAAATATTCTCGAAATCTAAAGGAATTTAACCTTCATAGGTAGATTTCGATTTTATTTATCAGATTTGTTGTGACGAACTATTCCAGTGGAATATCCACGTCAATTTACAGATTAGTTTCCCTCATGGAGTGAAAATTACTATGTACTCAAAAGTCACATAGCATATAAATAGTAGCTGATGTTTTTTGAAGATAGTCTTGACACTGAATTTGTGTTAGTCCATAGAGTAATTCTTGTATTGCACAATCCTTAATAGTGCACTATAAAATAGTGTTGTTTATACTTTTAATAGTACCATTCAAGAAACGTGAGTAGATAAAAGGGAATTTATGTTTTCACTTGAGACATTCAATCAATGTATCTTCTATTAATGTAGAAGGTCATGTAGGCAAATTACATTTGGCACGAATAGGTTCAAAAGGGGTTGAGTATGATTTTTTTGTCATTGATGTGCCTTATACCTATTCACAAAGTGTGATAGTTAATATTTGAAACAACTTATATATATTTAAAAATAATCCAATTTATCGAATTTATGGATGCCTTTGTGTGTTGTTGCAACCACATTTGTTGAGCCAACTATTTTTCTAGATCTTCTATCGCTTCTATTTACAACCCTGTAATAAATGTTAACTATGTTGTGTGAAATGTTTTCCTTTATATCTTTTCTTTTTGTTATATTCTTGAACAACGTTATATGAAAATCTCCTTCTGATGTTGATGTTCCAATAAAGTGAAGAATTATGCAAATCTTTTAAATAATTTGAGTTGTTACATAACAAATTATGATTTGTTTTTTAACTGCAAAAAGATAGTGGTTTAAAAGTAAAAACATTGAGTATGAAAAACTACTATAAATATGGTCTTATCGTAACTTTGTCATTCTCTAAGTTTTCATATTTTGTATATAGGGTGTTTTGCATGCCATTTTTCTATCAATTTCCACAGTAGCTCCATTTGTTCTTATTGGGTGGATATCTAAGGGATTTTACAAGTTGTTTTACTGTTGTATCTGGAATGAAATTGTATTCTTTGCAAACTATAGGTATTGTTTATACGACATTTGATTCAAAATCTAGTAATATAATATGATCACAATCACCATAATCATAATTAGTTTTTGGTAGAATTTGAAAATTTGTAATGGAGATAGCATTCCCTGTAAAATCTTTTGTTCATATTGTTAAATAAGATGAGTAGAAACAATCAAATGACCACCATCATTTATTTATCATTTTTCATGTAAACATGCAAAATATATCATGTTTTATGTACTTTATCTATGTTATATATGCTCATAACATCTCCAATAAATACTTATCCAATTCTATACCTATTCAAATTGTCAATTATTAAATTATTATTATATGGTGAAAATTTAGATCTATATGTAAGCATTTACCGTAAAATAAAAAACCTAATAAATAAGAATATAAACATTTACCGTAAAATAAAAAACCTAATAAATAAGAATATAAACATTTACCATAAAATAAAAAACCTAATAAATAAGAAAGAATATGAATTTATACATGTATGTAAGCATTGAACATAGAATAAAGAACATAATAATCCAATGAATACTTATCCAATTCTATACCTATTAAAATTGTCAAATATTATTATAATAGATGGTGAGAATTTAGATCTATATGTAAACATTTACCATAGAATAAAGAACCTAATAAATAAGCATATGAATTTATACCTATATGTAAGCATTGACCATAGAATAAAGAACATAATAAATAAATAAGCAGTTTTTCATATCCCTATGAAACTTGGCAATTATAATGAATTTAATAATGTTTTTTTAAAACTAAATAATTAGATTTCCATATACTCAATGTTTAGATTCTCTATTGCGTTGTCCCTAGTTCTTCACTTGTGCTTTCACTGTTTCTTTGAAATTGAAAACTAATTATACATAACATTAAAATTTGAACTAGATTGAAACTAGATGATGTAAAAATCAACGAACATATTTAATTTTTAAATAAAACTTAGAGAGGGCAAATTGCCTATTTCTTCAAAATATAACATAATCTAGAAAAAGAAACTTACTATTTAGCTTCTCCTTGTGTTGTGTTGTTTTGATTCTTGGCTAATAATGCTTCCGATCATCTCATTGGATCTGAAAAATATTAGCATTTGATTTAGATAGTGGAAAAAATAATAAGAAAAATTAATTTGTTGATAAAACTAAGACATTACAATGTACCTTTTGTATTGTGTTTGATGTGTTGGTTCTGTTTGTTGACTTTTTCTACTTTAAACATTTGAACTTAGGGAAGGAAAATTTTCATAATTTTTGTTTTTAACATTTGAATATTAACTTAGGAAAGGCAAATTTTCATAATTTTTGTTTTCAGTGTTGTTCTAGACAACACATGGTCAAAACAATATATAAATATATAGGCAAAGGTGTCTAATTAAAAAAAAAGCATGACAAGTACAGTAGATAAAGTAGCTAATAAAGAAAACGCATTGTCTTGGTTGTGGTTCAATGACACACGGAGTACTAACTATAGCCTGTATGAACATACCTTTTGGAATCTTTGTGTTGCATTGATTCTGCTCTAAGAGTTATAACTTAATCTTCTTCACCTATAATATTATTTTTCATGGCTTTAGCATTTGAAACAAATTGAGTATAATTTTTTTTTTGATAAATGTTATCTAATAATAAATAGTTATTTTAATTGTTTTATGTTGTAATCAATAACATGCACATTTAACCACATGCATAAGTAACGAGGAAAATGCGATTATTTTTTTAAAGTTTCATGCATCTAATATGTAAATAATCCATACAATGAATTTGTCAAGAGGCTAGACTTTTCGTTTTGTTTGAGGGTCCCATACCACTCAAGCCTACTTGTTGCGCAACACTAGTGTGACCTCACTAGTTGGGTATGACCTTCGACATCGTGTATGATCCAGGTGGATATTAGTGGCCACCCACCTATTCCATTGGTTCAAAGAACAGTTTTCCATTTTGGTAGTTTTTTACAGTTTTTCGGGTCCCAAACTTATAGGGTTATTTTGAATTCCTAAACGATGTTGTTTTGGACTTTTTGGGGGGGCATGGAATGTCATTGGCAAACCTTGTCCCAGAAGAAAATTTTACTCCTTGACTAGACCTTTCCGACGAAGTATCAAACGCCCCAAACAGAGATCGTATGCAAAAGTTATGCCCTTAGGAAGTTGACATATCAACTACCCCCATCGGGGCCCACAAACCTTTTGGCATTTCATCCCTCGGGGTTAGGGTTTTGAATGTTTAGGGTTTTCTCATTTATGCTTTATGTTAAAAAGGCCTTTAGAGCCTCATTGTAAACACTTCTTCTTGCGAATGAGTGTAGTCGTCACATCTCTTCTTAGAGATACCATTCTAGAATGAGTTCATTCACTCTGTATTTTTACAATTTATGTACATTTCTCTCATTAATAGAAATTGTGTATTATTGTATCTATCTGTTTCTTCCAATATCTTTGTGTATTTCCTTATATATCTCTGCCTTCATTTTGTTCTCAAAATAATCTGGATCAATGGTATTAGAGCAAGTTGTTCATTTTCGTTTCTTAGTGCATGTCCCCGATGAGGTCAGGGTATAGAGAGTTGGGTCTCAAGCTAGTTTCTCTTGAGGACAACCGCTCTCACCATCCCAAGTGATCTCCCATGACAAAATAAAAAAGAGACGAGGGAGAAGGATATTCTATTCATTTGTTGCTCGAGGAATCCCTCACGTGATAGAGGGACGAAATGATGGAAAAATTTTCCCAAGTCCTTTGACCACTATCAATAACAACAGATGTGTCTTCATCAAGCAACCACTTTGGAAGAGTCACCCCTTTAAAGTTACAAGTTAATTTTGATATTCCTATGTTTGAAGGTCAAATAGATGCAGATGCTTTGGAAAAGTGGTTAAATATGCTAGAAGGTTATTTCTCTGTCCACAATTTTTCCAACGGGGAAAAGATCAGATTTGTGCTCCTTAAGGCTATCCCCCATGTAAAAAATTGGTGGGAAACTTACTATGAGAAAAATTCCATAGAGGAGTCTGGAATGTTCGAGACCAAACCCACTTGGGAATATTTTATGGATGTCATCAAAGAACAATACTACCCTATTGGAAACTATGACGACCAATACATGGGATGGACCACACTGCGTCAGGAGAGGGACCAAAAAGTGTCGGATTTCACAAATACCTTCCATACCTTGCACACCAAGCTAGGTAACAAACACTTCAAGCGACATATGGTTCTAAAATATCATGGGGATCTACTCAGGTACATCCAAACTGAAATGGAGTTTTTATAGATCTCATCATTGGGAATTGCTTATCGATATGTTGTCAAAATCGAGCAGAAATTTAAGTAGCAGAACAAGAAGAAGGAGTTCGGGTATGCAAATCCACAATAGTCGAAGTATGGTAAAGACAACCCTAACTCACAGAATAGCCAAACTCAAGACAACCAATCCAAACCAAAGGAAAATAAGGGTAACAGGAAGAGAAAGGAGGACACTGGGAAGTGGTGTGACTTCCACAAAATCTCTTGGCACAACACCGATGAATGTCGCTCAAAACAGTCATTGGTGGTTGAGCTCAAAGAAAATGAGTTGAGCCTCGACTCAGACTCTGAATCAGAAAACAGTAAAAGGAGACAATTCATTGATGTAGAACCCACTTCTACCATTGTGACCACAACAATCCAACCAAAGGAATAGGGGATTCTGAGGAGGGGGAGTTCCTCTTCCATTCACAGATGTGGGTGAAGGGGACCCCACTGTTGACGCTTAAAAACGAAACGATGAATGCTATGCTCGTAAATGATTGCCAAGCTTTATCATTTATCTATATTAATAATATACTAGTAGATGGGGCCCCCTTGTTATACTTATTGGAATATGGTGGATAAGCAACGCTTATATTTTTCTTGTCTATGTGATGGTAGCAACACGGTTCTCTACAGTTCATTTTGCTTCAAGTCGTGGTCTAAAATTTTATGGTAATATGTGTTGGTTGGATGATTAAAACATGGAGGTGAGTGGTTTGGATGATCTCTCATAAAAGATTATAATGTTTCCCTTTTGAATAAGAGAATTATACTCCAAGTTTTAATGTTGTGTATTGTTCATGACAAAGGTTGGGTGCTCTTGACCCTTGATACTATGGTTATGTGCATTGTTTGAGTTTCATAGTGGGTTGTGTTCCTAGCACATTGTCTTTGAATGAATTTGATATTGGTAAGGGGTGGCACACTTTGCAAAAGTGATATGGAAATTTTGGGTTTTTGGTTGATTAATGGTGTAGTGTTATGGTGAGTTGGCTAGTGGGCTTGGATTATACTAGGAATTGAATGAATATCTGAGTGGAGAAGCAACGTGCAGTAAATTCATGTCACTCAAACTCCCCTCGAGCCCTTCACCCTAGTCATTCTTTCATTTTTTTGGCTCTGTTAGTTGTTGTTTCTCCACCTTGCCCAGTCGTGGAGGAAGTATACAGTCTTGTTTCTTCTCCTCACGCAGACTTTTACAGGTATGGGTTTTCTTACTCTTCCATCCACAAGAGTTTCTCTCCCTTTGAATCAAATGTTGGCTCTGGTTTCTTGTGGTCTGTGTGATTCTCAAGTTGTTATGATATTTTGGAACTGTGTGTTATGGTTGCATTTTTGGTTTTCTGTGGTGGTCATTTTGAGACTTTTGGATCTTAAAGATTGGTCGTGTGGTCCTTGTTGTGGGTAATTGTTCGTAGGGGATTGTTAAGTAAAGGTTGCAGTGAAGCCTTCTTTGCCATGGTTTTGTTTATCCCCTCTCTTGAAATTGATTATCACAGTCTACCTAAACTATGGCTTGGCGAATACCCCACCTATATCTTGACATTACTGGTCTCTATGACTAAGTATGCCCATGCCATGTTCGACTCTGTGGATTTTTATGTGAACTATGATGGAAGGTTAGAGCATTTCGTACCTTGTCTTGGAAAAACCATGAGTTGTTAGCTTGCTTTATATGACCTCACCGACATCATTGCTTGGTAAATTTTATACAGTATAAGGGCATTTCTACCCAGAAGTTGATGAGAGTACTATTCGTGCTTTTTGGTTGGGCATGGGTTTATATTTGGTTGCTTGTTATGCAATGTTGTTAAAAGGGGTTGGCTTCAATTGTTTTTCTTTTAGTAGTTGCAGTGTTTTGTTGGAGACCCATACAGCCGAGGGAAATGTTGCATGTTTTTGTCCATGTGATAAATTATGATAGGGCACCTACGAAATAAGTTGTCAGTGCCATTCATCTGCCAAACTCTATGGTTGAACCACCTGTTCTTACCTTCCACTTGCCATCTTAAACCCTGAATATTACTTTGAGATCGTATTTACTCCAGTTTGAAGTTTATGGGAGCACGGTGTTTGCCCGGCTACTTGGGCACTATTTTGTTTGGTCTCTTGTTTGGTAATTCTGGAAGAAATCCATACTCACCCATTCATTTGAAGCTTGTGTTCAAAATATTGAATGTTTTTGGGTTCAATCATTATGTTGATTGTATAAAGGGACACCTGTGTTCAAAATGTTTGAGGCTCAAATAAGAGTGATAACGTCCAAATTAATTGCATTGAACAACGTTTAAATAAATGGTGGATATGAGTTGTTGTAAACACTGTGTGTGTCCTTGTTGGTTTTAAAGATTAAGTATTGGAGCAAATGTTATGGTTGTCGCTCAAAGGCTATTGTTGTTTCCTATAGTGATTATGATGTTGTTCATTATGACTTTCATATTATGATAATGTGGATACAACAGTGACTATAATTAAATATTTTTGGGCATACAGATTATTGTGTAAATAATTTGGAAGCCAGCAAGCAAATTTTTCAAAGAAAGTACCAGTTTGAATTATTGTTTTGGAAAAGGAACACTGTTAAACTTTGAAGGTATGGACAGAGATATGTTTTGATTGTGTTTAAGATAGCATGTTTTGATTTGTTTCACTTGAAAAATATCCATATCATTTCCCTATCATTCTACCATTTTTCGCTAATTGCATTCCCCTCACAATCCCGATTTCACTTATTGCATCCCTGTTATGTGATATAAATTTAAAAAGAAACAGTGTGTGTAGAAGTGACAAAAGGGATAACATAGCGAGGGTTGGTGACTGATATTTTGATATTTTATTATATAGTTAAATTATTTGATTAATTGTTGAACAATATTTTTATATGCATTCTCTATCATTCTATCATTTTTTGCTAACTACACTCCCTCCATATTTCCCACGAACCCTATCACCCCATGTTCACAGGGCAATTAATGAATGGTTTGTTATGGATGGATTTGCATGTATCTCGTGTCAATTTTTGAGCCAAATTTTGATTCATGTAAGCAGAGTGTCATGTATGGTTTATTGAGAGCTTCATTACTGACGAATTGCTGCTATAGGATGAGCTTTTTCAGTAGAGGCGGCAATGGATGAAATAACAGAGGCAGGGGAAATTGGAATCGAGGCCATATGAGGCCTAAATTTTCTATCCATTTTGACGTTGATCCTCAAGAATAGAACCAGATGTTCCAAGTTGGGTTATTTAATTGGGTTGGACATGGGATAATGCACCCTCGACCAGAAAGACCCCATTTTCATCCTCCTCAGAACATCCCTCACATTCTCGTTCCTCCACATGTGTCCTTACAGCCTGAAGTCCCCGCAAATGATGGTTGGCAAGAGATCGTGAACCAGCCTGTCTCTCACCATCGTGGTTGGCCCACTATGTCATTGCCTTTACCACCACCTGCCAATCCCAATGTCCATATTTCCCATTTTGTTTTGCCAATTCAATCTTCACATGCCAGTAAGAGATTAAAAATTGATATTCCTAAACATGTGCAAGACAAGGGAAAAGCAGTTGCCTCCTCTTCTTCTCCCTCCAATGATTCCTCGAAATATGTGTCTTCCCACATGCATTTGAAGGATGATTGTTCCCATGTGATCAACGAGATTCAACCCCAAGGGTCCAATCAACCATGGGCTACTTCTAAGAAGTCTAAGGGAAACAATAGTGAAAAAAGGAAAATTGCCTCACAAAGTGGCAAATATGGTTTTTAGATTATGTTTTTTTATGATTTCAGTTGATGAAGACAATGCTTAGTGGTTTTCAATATTTTTTGACAACAAGCTTTGTTTTGATATTTTGTGGATAATGTGGATAATGTGGACATATATATTCTTTTTGGATATGATATAAATTATTTCTGATATTTAAATATCCAGTTTGAAATATATTAAAGGGAGTTACAAGGGTGGCATATGGTTAAAATGATTTTTTTTTTGTATTATATTTCATGAGTTAAAAGGAAAAAATGGCGGGAGTCACAAGGGGTCCCACCTACCTAGTTATTATTAATTAAGACCCTTAACTATATTATTATTATTTATTTCTCATAAACTAATTAGTTAAGTTCAATCAACTTAACGAAAGAAAGTAGTTGAACTACTTCAACTTATTTGGAAAGAATAAAAGCTGAATGAGAAGAAGAGACAAGAGGAGAATATAAGGAGAAAAAAAAGACTAAGGTTTGCTCTTTGGTTACATGAGATAGTTTTAGTTTTCATTCATTTCTGAGTTTATTCAAAGCCTAATTCTCTTCTTCATAGCAGGGTCTTATTGTAGACAACAAGGTTCAAGACTGAACCATGTTTTTTAGACGTTTGTTTTAGAGGTGTTGATCCATACCCTGTGTATTCTTGTCTATTTTTTAATTAAGTTTCATGGATGATAACGGATACCTTGTAGAGTCAAATAGGTAGCAGTTTTTGGCAAGTTGATCCAGGTTATTAATTTCAGTTTTATTTTACTATCGGAGTATTTTGTATGGTGTTCATCGAAGATATATAAATCAAACTTTTGTCCATGACCTCGCAGGGGTTTTGTAAAGAGAAGACATTTTTTATATATCAGAGTGAAACAAAATAAAATTGTTGTTATGTCTCATATATGTGTATTTGTGACTTGGTTACATTTCTATTTTTGATCTCCATGTTTACTTAATCGCAAATATGCGTATATTCCAGAAGTTGTTTTTTATTTATTTTGTGCAACATATTTAAAAATAAATTAGCCTCAGTCCTTGTAATTAATACTTGCAGATTGAGAGAATATTTTGAGGCTATAAACCCCAAGTGACATTCCCAACTATCTTGTCCTAGCCAGGCAAGATATGAAAATGATTGAGTAAGGTAATTCATACATTTCCTCAACATTTATTTAGTGACCATACTGAGGAGATCTTCCATATCTCTCTGGTTGATTGTATTCATAATTATCATTGAATATATTTTCTTTGTTTTCATTCTTTGAATGTTTTCTTTTCCTCATGACAGTACCTACTACAAGGAAACCCAATATAGAGCATGGTCTTAAAGACCAAACCAACATATCCTTAACTTTATTCGATACCATCTTAGAAATTGTTAATACCCGAGATGAGATTGAATGCTCGTGGGAGGTGATTGAACAAGACATAAGTATTCCTGAACGTTGGGAGGATAGACAAAGGCATCCTAGGAATCAGTTGCATCCCTCTTTTTCCTAA
>JASDQU010790115.1:159601-173923 GCA_032191745.1 Picea mariana | reverse complement strand
AGCACCCACTAGAAGGAAGCATCAACTCCCTAAATGTTCCAGAACCAACTGGACTTATACAAGCACCAACTTGCATACAAAAAACTTTGTGTTTTCCCTAGCACCACCCTACCACTCTATTTTCCAGCCACAACTAGATGGAAGATACAACTTCAAATATTCAAGAACCAACTTGAATACCAGAGGACCATAGTCCTCCCTAGCACCACCCTACCTCCCTGATTATGAATTTTTTGACTGTATAATCAACAATACAGATATATCAATTGTTATTGATTCTTCTATGTTCTATAAATCTGGTCTGCTTCTATCTATTCTACAATTCTTCTCTTCTTCTATCTATTCTTCAAATCTGCTCTGCTTCTGTCTGTTCAGCTTCTGTTTCTAATCTCTGAGTTTGATCTCACACTACGCATACTGTGATTTTACCTTTCTTACAGTTCAACTCATTTTTCAGTTAAAACAGCCAACCGCACACGGTCATAGCATTTCCCTTTTATGCTATGCCGTCGATTCAGTTACACCATGATTCTCCAAGGAAACGCATCAGCAACTGAATCGCCAAACGTCTAAGAACTTTGATTCAGTTCTGCTAACTGAATCGTGACTGAACAATTAACTGTGAGGTGAAACAGTAGCCCTTCGATCAAATTCCCAATTAACTAGCACCATTGGATTACATCTGTAGGGTCTCGTGTTTATCCCATATGACCACTGGTTGTGACCGAATGCTAAACATAAAGTGATTTCGTGATTTTGCATATCGCGACCTCCTGCTGTGAGTTGCTTCCAAACTCCCGAAATGCGAAACTCTGAAATGGAGCTTAGTAGTGCTAGCTTCTTCACTTCTCTTCCTCTGATGTGACCACAAGTTATCACCAGGGGCCAAGCACGAGGGTGTTTTGTGATTTCACATATCGTGATCTCCTGCTGCGAGTTGCTTCCAAACTCCCGAAACGTGAAACTACAAAATGTTTCATATCAAATCAACGATCGAGATCTCTCCCTCTGATCGACAGTTGTGATCAATATCGTGGACTCTGACTTCGTATCAGATCAATGGTCCAGATCCTTGGTGATCCGATGGTCTAGATCATTTTGCAACTTCGCATATCGCGAGTTCTTGTGTCATATTCCTTGACTCATCCAATGTGCAAGTCAGCGAAATTCCAATCGCTCACCACATGTCCTCTGGCCCCAACGGCCAGGATTGTTTCACGACTTCACGCATCGTGAGTTTCCACACCACGCTCCTTTCCCTCCTGCGAGTCGGCGAAATGTTGGTCTCTCGCCATGCGTCCCTCCAAATGGATGGCTCTGATGATGTCAGGATAGCCAACGGCTATGATATTTTCGTGACCTCTCACCTCGTGAAGTTAGAGGATAGTACTTAGCCTTATCCTCTTCGCAGTTATACAGGATCCGACAGCTGTTGGTCCTCGATGCTCATATCCAACGTCTGATATTTGTTCTCCTCTTCTGTGCACTCCTCCTATCTGAATTCAGATCTGACAGCCATCGGGAATTCAGGATAGGTGATCCAGTGATCATTGTTGCTCCTCCTCCTGAACTTACACTTATGTTCTTTCCATGCCATTATTGTTGCGTTGTTGATCTCGCTATCATTGGTAAATAAGTATACTCTCGTCGTGTTGATCTTGCCATCAATGATAAACAAGCATACTCTGCCTTTTGTCTATAAATATGCCAACAACCTGGACCATCTCAGAAAGGTCCACCAAAATTACTCACAAAAATACTTGAAATTGTTCATCCTGATGAGGTCGAAAACACAAGAACCAGAATGTCCTCGAGACAATATGGAGGTAACTTAGATAATTAAAACTCAAGTGATGTAGATGACATGAATGTTTCATATGATTGTGAGTTGAGTTTATCTACTAACCTTGAACCGACTTCCTTTAAACAAGCCACTTCTCATGATGAATAGAAAGAATCCATGTTGAAGGAATATGGTGCTCTCATCAAGAATGGGACATGGAAGTTGGTGGATCCTCCATTCGGAACCAAACCAATTGGCTGCAAGTGGGTATTCAAGAACAAGTACAAATTAGAGAAAAAAGAAAGGCTCATGGAAAAAGGATTTGCACAGAAATAAGGTGTTGATTATGAGGAGACTTTTTCCCCCACAACAAAATTGGCTACCATCTGTAATATATTTTCCATGGTGGCACAAAATGGATGGAAAATTCATCAAATGGATGTGAAGACTGGTTTCTTGAATGGAGACTTGAAAGAAAATGTTTAATGTCTTAACCAGAAGGATTTGTTGTGAAGGGAAAAGAACATAAGGTATGAAATCTCATCAAATCCTTATATGGCCTGAAACAAGCGCCACGAGCACGGTATGAAAAGTTAACTAAACATATTTTGAAATTAAATTTCAAGAATTTCAATCTTGACGATGCAAATTTGTTTGTCAAGAAAGTTGGAAAAATTGTTGTATATCTTGTAGTATACATAGATGATCTATTGATAACAAGGAACAATGAAAGCTGCATTGTGTCCTTAAAGAAATAGTTGAAGAAAGGCTTCGAGATGATAGATTTGGGACATATTCACTACTATTTGGGAATTGAGGTGATTCAAAATCCAAGGTACATATTCATATCCTAGAAGAAGTACATTGGATAACTATTGAATAAGTTTGGTGTCATTGAGTGCAATCATGTTTCTACTCCAATGGAACAGAATTTGAAACTCACATCAAAAGAAGGGAATGAATTTGAGGATACAACCAAGTATAGACAACTTGTGAAAAGTCTTATCTATCTTACTACCGCTAGACCAGATATTTCATTTGTTTTTGGGAATCTTTCCAGGTTCATGCAAAATCCTTGTGAAGGACATTGGTCTGCTGCAAAAAGAGTTCTAAAATACTTGAAAGGATTTCAAGATTCAGACTTAGGTACTATAAGGTGGATGAATTCAACATGATTAGATATTTTGATTCAGACTTTGTTGGGTATAAGGAAAATGGAGTGCCGACTCCAGGATATCTCACGAGTCTTAAATCAACAGTTGTCTCCTGGAAATCATGCAAACAATCAATTTCAGTTGATTCCACAATAGAGACAGAATATTTGGCAATTGTGGAAGCGACGAAGGAGATTGTGTCGCTTAAAAAAATACTTGAAGATTTGCAGGAGAAACAAGTAAATTCTACTCCTCTTCTAGTTGACAATACTTCTACAATCAAGTTGGCCAAGAATCCCAGATTCCATGATCATACTAAGCACATCAACACAAAGTATCACCTGATTCAATACCATGTAGAGGAAAATACTATTGACTAGAGACATTGTTCCACAAATGAGCAAATTGTGGACATATTCACCAAAGCGAATGGAAGAGAAAAAATTGAAAAATTCATAATGATGCTTAGGATCACACACACCCCTTTGGATTAGGGGGAATGTTGGGTATGTGTTATATTATTTTCATGACTAGATCTAGTGTTTTTGTTGCACTGAGCATGTGGAGGGGTTGTAGGGGGGTGGTGCCCCCCTGCATGAGGGTTTGGAGGCAACGCCTCCGAAAAAATAAATTGGCATTTTTTACGTCTGTTTTTAGTGGTTTTTCAACACATGGTTTTTTGTCGATGGTTTTCTAATTTCAGTTAAGGAATTAGGGTTGTTGACTAATCCTAGTCAATGGATTAGGGGTTTTGGATGCCACGGGATCCTATATATATATTGTATTGTAAATAATGAAGATATGATGAATAGAATATAAGAGGTGCGGCTCTAAATAGGTTGTTGGTTTTCCCAATCTGAGTTTCCATGGAAAAATATCTATGTAATGTGTGTGTGTGTGTGTGACATTGTTTCTTTTATGTTTTTATTAAGAATATGTTTGCAATAATTAATTTTATAATGCTAAAATCTACAGGGGGGATGTTAGACACATAATAATTAGGATTGTGTTACTGTAATAATATTGTAAATATGAAGAGTGGTAGGTGATAGGAAGAGTCATTTGTTGGATAATACAAACGGTCACTCAGATTGTATTTATGCACCTCTCATATCAATGCAATACACATCTGTGGAGTTACATTTTCTACCAATGTATGGCCTGACAATTACTAATTTGAATTGTTAAAATGACTAGAAATTTAGGTGGTAATGTGTAATTAGTAATGAAATCTCTATATAGATATAAATTTTGGCTCAATCTTCTACAACTATTGGTGACTAGCAATGACTTATAACACCAAAATCCATGGCTTGATATCCCTTAAATATAGAACAATTGAGTGAGGCTCTATTTTGGATGTACAATTAAAATTTAGTGTCCCTGCATAATCAAAATAATCTAATTTGGATATTATATCAAGTTAAAAGATAGAATAATGTCAGGTTTTATCCAACTCATATTCCAAAATCTATTTTACGAAGGAAACTACAACTGAAAAAATCTCATATTCAAAGTAGAATAAAAGAAAATATCATATTTACATGTCAAAAGTTAGTGCATTTTGTAGGGACTTTCGTGTATTTGAAAGAGATTACATCTAGTTATGGAATTTCCATATGCTTTTAACTTGTAAAATGAAAGTTAATTCAAGACAAGTTTTTAGAACAATGAGTGAACTTAGTAACTCAAAATTTATTTTTCATAAATGAACTTGTTTCATTTACCATTTCTTCAACTCATGTATAGCACTATGTTGTTGATTTGGATTGGATCATTATATTTTTTTTCATCTATATCAATCCTTTCAAAGTGGAAAAAATTGGAGGAATCAGCTTACAGGCCCATTTTAGTGGCAAGTCCCAGTTTGGAAAATTGGGGTCCGGAACCTTTCAGAGCCATTTTGAGGCATTAAATGGTGTTTTGGGGGGTTTTGGTGTTTAGAACATGCACATGCCCCCTTTACATTGTTCTTCATCTCAGACCTTTCTAATGGTGAATATCATGCGTCAATCACAACTTGTATGCAAAAGTTATGACTCGTATATGGCTATCAGGATATATTAAATATCGGACCACTAGGAGGACAAGGGGTTCCATTCTAGACTATTATATATTGTTCCATAGCTTAGCAGAGCAACTGCGAGTGGGAAATAAAAGAGAATAACATAGGGGTTTAATGTTCTGTAGCAATCTAACAGGACAAAGGTCTCAGGTAACTCCATAGAGAGTGTCTTCTCCTTTGTACTTGCATTATTTCCATAGTAGAGAAAAGAGAGAAGAGCAACACCTTCTAGATGGGTTTTCGCCCATAATGGTTTCCCAAAGAAAATATTTGTGTCATTTTGTGGATGGTGTATGATTGTAATTTACTATTCTCTATTTTTTGCATTTTATCTATTCCATGCATAAGCAGAAAATCAATAACTAAATATTCTTGAAATCTAAAGGAATTTAACCTTCATAGGTAAATTTCGATTTTATTTATCAGATTTATTGTGACGAACTATTCCAGTGGAATATCCACGTCAATTTACAGATTAGTTTCCCTCATGAAGTGAAAATTACTATGTACTCAAAAGTCGCATAGCATATAAATAGTAGCTGGTGTTTTTTGAAGATAGTCTTCAGATTGAATTTGTGTTAGTCCATGGAGTAATTCTTGTATTACACAATCCTTAATAGTGCACTATAAAATAGTGTTGTTTATACTTTTAATAGTACCATTCAAGAAACGTGAGTAGATAAAAGGGAATTTATGTTTTCACTTGAGACATTCAATCAATGTATCTTCTATTAATGTAGAAGGTCATGTAGGCAAATTACATTTGGCACGAATAGGTTCAAAAGGGGTTGAGTATGATTTTTTTGTCATTGATGTGCCTTATACCTATTCACAAAGTGTGATAGTTAATATTTGAAACAACTTATATATATTTAAAAATAATCCAATTTATTGAATTTATGGATGCCTTTGTGTGTTGCTACAACCACATTTGTTGAGCCAACTATTTTTCTAGATCTTCTATCGCTTCTATTTACAACCCTGTAATAAATGTTAACTATGTTGTGTGAAATGTTTTCCTTTATATCTTTTCTTTTGGTTATATTCTTGAACAACATTATATGAAAATCTCCTTCTAATGTTGATGTTCCATTAAAGTGAAGAATTATGCAAATCTTTTAAATAATTTGAGTTATTACATAACAAATTGTGAAATGTTTTTTAACTGCAAAAAGATAGTGGTTTAAAAGTAAAAACATTGAGTATGAAAAACTACTATAAATATGGTCTTATCGCAGCTTTGTCATTCTCTAAGTTTTCATCTTTTGTATATAGGGTGTTTTGCATGCCACTTTTCTAGCAATTTCCATAGTAGCTCCATTTGTTCCTATTGGGTGGATATCTATGGGATTTTACAAGTTTTATTGTTGTATCTGGAACGAAATTGCATTCTTTGCAAACTATAGGTATTGTTTATACGATATTTGATTCAAAATCTAGTAATATAATATGATCATAATCACCGTGATCATAATTAATTTTTGGTAGAATTTGAAAATTTGTAATGCAGATAGCATTCTCTGGTAAAATCTTTTGTTCATGTTGTTGAATAAGATAAGTAGAAACAATCAATATGACCACCATCATTTATTTATCATTTGTCATGTGAACATGCAAAATATATCATATTTTATGTACTTTGTCTATATTATATATGTTATATATGATCATAACATCTCCAATAAATACTTATCCAATTCTATACCTATTCAAATAGTCAATTGTTAAATTATTATTATACTAGATAGTGAAAATTTAGATTTATATGTAAATATTTACCATAGAATAAAAAACCTAATAAATAAGCATATGAATTTATACCTGTATGTAAGCATTCAACATAGAATAAAGAACATAATAATCCAATGAATACTTATCCAATTCTATACTTATTCAAGTTGTCAATTATTATTATACTAGATGGTGAGAATTTAGATCTATATGTAAACATTTACCATGGAATAAAAACCTAATAAATAAGCATATGAATTTATACCTATATGTAAGCCTTGACCATAGAATAAAGAACATAATAAATAAATAAGCAGTTTTTCATATCCCTATGAAACTTGGCAATTATAATGAATTTAATAATGTTTTTTTTAAAACTAAATAATTAGATTTCCATATACTCAATGTTTAGATTCTCTATTGCGTTGTCCCTAGTTCTTCACTTGTGCTTTCACTGTTTCTTTGAAATTGAAAACTAATTATATATAACATTAAAATTTGAACTAGATTGAAACTAGATGATGTAAAAATCAACGAACATATTTAATTTTCAAATAAAACTTAGAGAGGGCAATTGCCTATTTCTTCAGTATATAACATAATCTAGAAAAAGAAACTTACTATTTAGCTTCTCCTTGTGTTGTGTTGTTTTGATTCTTGGCTAATAATGCTTTCGATCATCTCATTGGAACTGAAAAATATTAGCATTTGATTTAGATAGTGGAAAAAATAATAAGAAAAATTAATTTGTTGATAAAACTAAGACATTACAATGTACCTTTTGTATTGTGTTTGATGTGTTGGTTCTGTTTGTTGACTTTTTCTACTTTAAACATTTGAATATTAACTTAGGAAAGGAAATTTTTCATAATTTTTGTTTTAAACATTTGAATATTGACTATTAACTTAGGAAAGGCAAATTTTCATAATTTTTGTTTTCAGTGTTGTTCTAGACAACACATGGTCAAAACAATATATAAATATATAGGCAAAGGTGTCTAATTAAAAAAAAAGCATGACAAGTACAGTAGATAAAGTAGCTAATAAAGAAAACGCATTGTCTTGGTTGTGGTTCAATGACACACGGAGAACTAACTAAAGCCTGTATGAACATACCTTTTGGAATCTTTGTGTTGCATTGATTCTGCTCTAAGAGTTATAACTTATTCTTCTTTCACCTATAATATTATTTTTCATGGCTTTAGCATTTGAAACAAATTGAGTATACAAAAATAATAAATAATTTTTTTTTGACAAATGATAGCTAATAATAAATTGGTATTTTAATTGTTCTATGTCGTAATCAATAACATGCACATATAACCACATGCATAAGTAACGAGGAAAATGCGATTATTTTTTCAAAGTATCATGCATCTAATAAGTAAATAATCTATACAATGAATTTGTCAAGAGGCTAGACTTTTCGTTCTGTTTGAGGGTCCCATACCACTCAAGCCTACTTGTTGCGCAACACCAGTGTGACCTCGCTAGTTGGGTATGACCTTCGACATCGTGTATGATCTAGGTGGATATCAATGGCCACCCACCTATTCCATTGGTTCAAAGAACAATTTTCCATTTTGGCAGTTTTTTACAATTTTTCGGGTCCCAAACTTATAGGGTTATTTTGAATTCCTAAACGATGTTGTTTTGGACTTTTGGGGGGCATGGAATGTCATTGGCAAACCTTGTCCCAGAAGAAAATTGTACTCCTTGACTAGACCTTTCTGACGAAGTATCAAACGCCCCAAACAGAGATCTTATGCAAAATCGAGCAGAAATTTAAGCAACAAAACAAGAAGGAGTTCGGGTATGCAAATCCACAATAGCCGAAGTATGGTAAAGACAACTCTAACTCACAGAATAGCCAAACTCAAGACAACTAGTCCAAACCAAAGGAAAATAAGGGTAACGGGAAGAGAAAGGAGGACACTGGGAAGTGGTGTGACTTTCACAAAATCTCTTGGCACAACACCGATGAATGTCTCTCAAAACAGTCATTGGTGGTTGAGCTCAAAGAAAATGAGTTGAGCCTCGACTCAGACTCTGAATCAGAAAACAATAAAAGGAGACAAATATTTGATGCAGAACCCACTTCTACCATCGCGACCACAACAATCCAACCAAAGGAACAAGGGATCATGAGGAGGGGGAGTTCCTCTTCCATTCACAGATGTGGCTGAAGGGGACCCCACTGTTGACGCTTAAAAACGAAACGATGAATGCTATGCTCGTAAATGATTGCCAAGCTTTATCATTTATCTATAGTAATAATATACTAGTAGATGGGGGCCCCTTGTTATACTTATTGGAATATGGTGGATAAGCAGCGCTTATATTTTTCTTGTGTATGTGATGGTAGCAACACGGTTCTCTACAGTTCATTTTGCTTTAGGTCGTGGTTTAAAATTTTATGGTAATATGTGTTGGTTGGATGATTAAAACATGGAGCTGAGTGGTTTGGATGATCTCTCATAAAAGATGATAATGTTTCCCTTTTGAATAAAATAATTATACTCCAAGTTTTAATGTTGTGTATTGTTCATGACAAAGGTTGGGTGCTCTTGACCCTTGATACTATGGTTATGTGCATTGTTTGAGTTTCATAGTGGGTTGTGTTCCTGTCACATTGTATTTGAAGGAATTTGATATTGGCAAGGAGTGGCGCACTTTGCAAAAGTGATATGGCAATTTTGGGTTTTTGGTTGATTAATGGTGTAGCGTTATGGTGAGTTGGCTAGTGGGCTTGTATCATATTAGGAATTGAATGAATATCTGAGTGGAGAAGCGACGTGCAGTAAATTCATGTCACTCAAACTCCCCTCGAGCCCTTCACCCTAGTCATTCTTGCATTTTTTTGGCTCTATTAGTTGTTGTTTCTCCGCCTTGCCCAGTCATGGAGGAAGTACACAGTCTTGTTTCTTCTCCTCACGCAAACTTTTACAGGTATGGGTTTTCTTACTCTTCCATCCACAAGAGTTTCTCTCCCTTTGAAACAAATGTTGGCTCTGGTTTCTCGTGGTCTGTGTGATTCTCAAGTTGTTATGATATTTTGGAACTATGTGTTATGGTTGCATTTTTTGTTTTCTATGGTGGTCATTTTGAGACTTTTAGATCTTAAAGATTGGCCGTGTGGTCCTTGTTGTGGGTAATTGTTCACAGGGAATTGTTAAGTAAAGGTTGCAATGAAGACTTCTTTGCCATGGTTTTGTTTAGCCCCTCTCTTGAAATTGATTATCACAGTCTACCTAAACTATGGGCTTGGCAAATACCCCACCTATATCTTGACATTACTGGTCTCTATGACTAATTATTCCCATGCCATGTTCGACTCTGTGGATTTTTGTGTGAACTATGATAGAAGGTTGGAGCATTTTGTACCTTGTCTTGGAAAAACCGTGAGTTGTTAGCTTGCTTTCTATGACCCCACCGACATCATTGCTTGGTAAATGTTATACAATATAAGGGCATTGCTACCCAGAAGTTGATGAGAGCACTATTCATGCTTTTTGGTTGGGCATGGGTTTATATTTGGTCACTTGTTATGCAGTGTTGTTAAAAGGGGTTGGCTTCAATTGTTTTTCTTTTAGCAGTTGCAGTGTATTGTTGGAGACCCATACAACCGAGGGAAATGTTGCATGTTTTTGTCCATGTGATAAATTATGATAGGGCACCTACGAAATAAGTTGTCGGTGCCATTCATCTGCCAAACTCTATGGTCGAACCGCCTGTTCTTACCTTCCACTTGCCATCTTAAACCCTGAATATTACTTTGAGATCGTATTTACTCCAGTTTGAAGTTGATGGGAGCACGGTGTTTGTCCAGTTACTTGGGCAGGATTTTGTTTGGTCTCTTGTTTGGTAATTATGGAAGAGATCCATACTCACCCATTCATTTGAAGCTGGTGTTCAAAATATTGAATGTTTTTGGGTTCAATCATTATGTTGATTATATAAAAGGACACCTGTGTTCGAAATGTTTGAGGCCCGAATAAGAGTGATAACGTCCAAATTAATTGCATTGAACAGTGGTTAAATAAATGATGGATATGAGTTGTTGTAAACACTGTGTGTGTCCCTGTTGGTTTTAAAGATTAAGTATTGGAGCTAATGTTATGGTTGTCACTCAAAGGCTATTATTGTTTCCTATAGTGATTACGATGTTGTTCGTTATGACTTTCATATTATGATAATGTGGATACAATAGTTACTATAATTAAATATTTCTGGGCATACAAATTATTGTGTAAATAATTTGGAAGCCAGCAAGCAAATTTGTCAAAGAAAGTACCAGTTTGAATTATTGTTTTGGAAAAGGAACACTGTTAAACTTTGAAGGTCTGGACAGAGATATGTTTTGATTGCGTTTAAGATAGCATGTTTTGATTTGTTTCACTTGAAAAATATCCATATCGTTTCCCTATCATTCTACCATTTTTCGCTAATTGCATTCCCCTCACAATCCCGATTTCACTTATTGCATCCATGTTCTATGATATAAATTTAAAAAGAAACAGTGTGTGTAGAAGTGACAAAAGGGATAACATGGCAAGGGTTGGTGACTAATATTTTGATATTTTATTATACAATTAAATTGTTTGATTAATTGTTGAACAATATTTTTATATGCATTCTCTATCATTTTATCATTTTCCGCTAACTACACTCCCTCCATATTTCCCACGAACCCTATCACCCCATGTTCACAGGGCAATTAATGAATGGTTTGTTATGGATGGATTTGCATGTATCTTGTGTCAATTTTTGAGCCAAATTTTGATTCATGTAAGAAGAGTGTCATGTATGGTTTATTAAGAGCTTCATTACTGACGAATTGTTGCTATAGGATGAGCTTTTTCAGTAGAGGCGGCAATGGCTGAAATAATAGAGGCATGGGAAATTGGAATCGAGGCCATATGAGGCCTAGATTTTCTATCCATTTTGACGTTGATCCTCAAGAATTGAACTAGATGTTCCAAGTTAGGTTCTTTAATTGGGTTGGACATGGAATAATGCACCCTCGACAAGAAAGACCCCCTTTTCATCCTCCTCAGAACATCCCTCACATTCTCATTCCTCCACATGTGTCCTTGCAGCCTGAAATCCCCGCAAATGATGGTTGGCAAGAGATCGTCAACCAGCCTGTCTCTCACCATCGTGGTTGGCCCACTATGTCATTGCCTTTACCACCACCTAATCCCAATGTCCATATTGCCTATGTTTTTTTTCCAATTCAATCTTCACATGCCAATAAGAGATTAAAAATTGATATTCCGTAACATGTGCAAGACAAGGGAAAAGAAGTTGCCTCCTCCTCTTCTTCTCCCTCCAATGATTCCTCGAAATATGTGTCTTCCCGCATGCATTTGAAGGATGATTGTTCCCATATGATCAGCGAGATACAGCCCCAAGGGTCCAATCAACCACGGGATACTTCCGAGAAGTCTAAGGGAAACAACAGTGAAAAAAGGAAAATTGCCTCACAAAGTGGCAAATATGGTTTTTAGATTATGTTTTTTTATTATTTCAGTTGATGAAGACAATGCTTAGTGGTTTTCAATATTTTTTGACAGCAAGCTTTGTTTTGATATTTTGTGGATAATGTGGATAATGTGGATAATGTGGACATATATATTCTTTTTGGATATGATATAAATTATTTATGATATTTAAATATCCAGTTTGAAATATGTTAAAGGGAGTTACAAGGGTGGCATATGGTTAAAATGATTATTTTTTTGTATTATATTTCATGAGTTAAAAGGACAAAATGACAGGAGTCACAAGGGGTCCCACCTACCTAGTTATTATTAATGAAGACCCTTAACTATAATATTATTATTTATTTCTCATAAACTAATTAGTTAAGTTCAATCAACTTAACGAAAGAAAGTAGTTGAACTACTTCAACTTATTTGGAAAGAATAAAAGTTGAATGAGAAGAAGAGAAAAGAGGAGAATAGAAGGAGAAAAGCAAGACTAAGGTTTGCTCTTTAGTTACATGAGATAGTTTCAGTTTTCATTCATTTCTGGGTTTATTAAAAGCCTAATTCTCTTCTTCATACCAGGGTCTTATTGTAGACAACAAGGTTCAAGATTGAACCATGTTTTTTAGACGTTTGTTTTAGAGGTGTTGATCCATCCTTGATAGTTTGTGTATTCTTGTCTATTTTTGAATTAAGTTTCATGGATGATAAAGGATACCTTGCAAAGTCAAATAGGCAGCAGTTTTTGGCAAGTTGATACAGGTTATTAATTTCAGTTTTATTTTACTATCGGAGCATTTTGTATGGTGTTCATCGAAGATATATAAATCAAACTTTGGTCCATTACCTCGCAGGGGTTTTGTAAAGAGAAGACATTTTTTATATCTCAGAGTGAAACAAAATAAAATTGTTGTTATGTCTCATATATGTGTATTTGTGACTTGGTTACATTTCTCTTTTTGATCTCCATGTTTACTTAATCGCAAATCTGTGTATATTCCAGAAGTTGTTTTATTTTATTTTGTGCAACATATTTAAAAATAAGTTAGCTTCAATCCTTGTAATTAATACTTGCGTATTGAGAGAATATTTTGAGGCTATAAACCCCGAGTGACATTCCCAACTATCTTGTCCTAGCCAGGCAAGATCTTAAAATGATTGAGTAAGGAAATTCATACATTTCCTCAACATTTATTTGGTGACCATATTGAGGAGATCTTCCATATCTCTCTGGTTGATTGTATTCATAATTATCATTGAATATATTTTCTTTGTTTTCATTATTTGAATGTTTTCTTTTCCTCATGACAGTACCTGCTACAAGGAAACCCAATATAGAGCACGGTCTTAAAGACCAAACCAGCATTGCCTTAACTTTATTCGATACCATCTTAGAAACTGTTAATACTCGGGCTGAGCTTGAATGCTCATGGGAGGTAATTGAACAAGACATAAGTATTCGTGAACATTGGGAGGATAGACAAAGGCATCCTAGGAATCAGTTGTAGCCCTCTTTTTCCTAAATTTTCAGTTTTGTTTTTTATGTCCTCAAATCCTCGCATCTCTAGGAGAAGAAGATGATTGTCTTCTGAAACCACTCCTATCGTAGAAATATGAAGAAGGAAAGCTATTATGTCAACCCAACAAGGTACTCTAAGGAGAACTTTATTTGATTCAGCTAGTTCACCTTTCTGACCTACACCCATCATCTACAACATGGAATCTGCAGGTGGCTCTTGTGGTATTGGAGGTGCCTCATCATCCCAACCTTCAGCCTTGTCATTAATTGGTAGTTTGTATAGCCATCAGGTTCTTGTCCAATCTACTACCAACCCTTCTAATATCATCAAGAAGTATGGGATTTTCCAATTCGAGGAAGATGCTACTACCACCCCATGGCATGTATCCTCTCCCTTGAACCGAGCGTCTGCTACTCGTCCTTTACCAAAATTTAAAGAGCATCTACCTAGGTTTTCTAGAAATAATATTGTCACTACAAACGAGCACTTGGTAGCATTCTCTAATGCCTATCACAATATAGGACATAATTATAATGATACTTGCATGCGCCTATTTGTCAACTCTCTCGAAAGGAAAGCA
>JASDQU010790115.1:145614-159551 GCA_032191745.1 Picea mariana | reverse complement strand
TTCAGTTTTTTTTTTTATGTCCTCAAATCCTCGCATCTCTAGGAGAAGAAGAGGATTGTCTTCTGAAACCACTCCTATCGTAGAAATATGAAGAAGGAAAGCTATTATGTCAACCCAACAAGGTAATCTAAGGAGAACTTTATCTGATTCGTCTAGTTCACCTTTCTAACCCACACCCATCATCTACAACATGGAATCTGCAGGTGGCTCTGGTGGTATTGGAGGTGCCACATCATCCCAACCTTCAGCGTTTTCATTTTGGTAGTTTGTATAGCCATAAAGTTCTTGTCCAATCTATTACCAAACCTTCCAATATCATCAAGAAGTATGGGATTTTCCAATTCGAGGAAGATGCTACTACCACCCCATGGCACGTATCCTCTCCCTTGAACCAAGCGTCTGCTACTCGTCCTTTACAAAAATTTAAATAGCATCTACCTAGGTTTTCCGGAAATAATATTTTCACTACAAGCAAGAACTTGGTAACATTCTCTAATGCTTGTCACAATATAGGAGATAATTATAATGATACTTGCATGCGCCTATTTGTCAACTCTCTCAAAGGGAAAGTAGTGACATATTTTTTCGATCTCCCTCCCAAAATCATTTCCACTTGGGAAGAGTTAGTTTACTAGTTTAATTCCACTTATGGGCAGTCTAAGAGCCAAGCCGAACAATTGCGGGAATATAATAACATTGTGTACAAGGACAGTGAGACTATTAAGTCTTTCAACCTTCATTTCACCAAGTTGTATAATCAAATTCCTGAACTTATTTGCCCCCAAAACCAAACTTCTTTTATGCATTACTATAATGCTCTACCTTCCCCCTATCGACATATGCTTGAAGAAAAGGCTATTGATAACCTTGTTTCTTCCCTACATACTTGTCTAGAATATGAAGAACAACTAGAAAGAACAGGTCTCCCCAAAGGGGACTCGGTTAAACAAACAGACATGTTTGCCCTCCTACAACTTGTACAGGATATGAACAATCGGAAGATAGCATACAATCGAAAGGGAAATGTCCCTTCGGGCATCTTCTTCTTCTTCACCACCTTTTAGGAATACGAATGAAAACAAATTTCAACCCAAAGCCATCATGTATCACAGTTGGTGTAAATTTTGCAAGGAAAATCATGAGGAAAGTACTTGTGAGGTAAAGAAGAGTGCCAGAGATAAAATCTTTGGAAAAAATAATGAAACCACCATTGATGTTCTAGAATGGGTAGAACCGGAAGATGTCATGATCATAAACACTAAGAATAAATCCTATGCTTCAAAAGGAAAATATGTTCCCCCTCATACTTCTTCTAGTCCAAGCTCATCTTCGCAAGCTACCATTGTACAGGCTACCAAGACTCCTGACAGTCAAGGAGTTTCCTCCCCTCATACCTCTTCAAAATATAACATTCTCAACCAATTGTCTAATATCAAGGTCGATGCTACTCTTCTGGACATGGTTGTTGTCTCTGAACAAAAAAATCATCTCAAAAATTTTATGGAAGTAAAAGCTTCCACCATATCCAATCTTTTTGAAGAGACTAAAGAAGAGGATTCTATTGTAAATAAAGTAGGTTTAAATAACTTTAGACACCCTGTAAAAAACCCTCCATTTTTCGTTTATGTAAAAATTATGGATAAAATAGCCCATTGTTGCCTAATTGACGGGGGTTCGGGCCTAAGCATAATGTTGAAAATTATTATGGAAGAGTTAGGCTTATGATGTACTAATGAAAATTATATAAGCATGCTCTCATATAACAGTCTACAACAGTCGACTATAGGTGAAATCAAATATGCGACTTTGGTTCTATGCATGCATCCTAAAATAAGGACAACCCTCAACATCTAGGTAATTGACATGCCAGTAAGTAACTATTATATCATCTTAGGAAGAGACTGGCAAGCCTTAACAAGTGGATATCTTTCTCTTTATGGAACACACTTATTCGTTCCTCAGAATGGAAAGAATAGCATAGTCCCGAGGGAAGGAAGAATCTCACCATACATAGAGAGTATTCCACAACCTAACATAAACTATGTCAAGGAAGACTTAGGAGTGTACTCCATCTTTTCAGATGAGGGTGAGACTACCTCGGAACAAATTGACCTGTAGGATGGTATGTGGCACATGCACTTCGATGGATTTTTCCCCAACGAAGGTAATGGAGCTGGTATTATCTTATACTCACATGTAGGTAAAATTCACAAATTTTCTTATAGACTCGAATTTGATTGCACTAATAACGTTATCGAGTTTGAAGAATTATTGTTAGGCATTGAAAATGCTTATAATTTAGGTTGTGGACACCTTACAGTTTTTGGGGACTCTGAACTTGTTGTAAACCTTGTACGTAAAATATAATCTCCTAAAAATAATTTGATGAAGCTCTACACCCAAGTTTTTTGGATGCTTATCTCAAACTTATTATCATTTAACACCACTCATGTTAAAAGGGAACTTAATTCAATGGCTGACAGGTTAGTTGTATTTACAACGTCTCCTACTCGGCAACTTCTGCCTCAAAGACTTGATTGTACTTTTCAATATTTATATCATCCTCATAATCCTAACAATGTAGAGTCATGGAAGGTCTTCCCTAGTGATGAAGGCATCTGTGCTTTCATACAAAATGAACAATTTAATCCCAAGGAGATTATATCCATGGAAAACAAAATTCTGAAAGGCTTGACTCCTCTAGAAAGTTCATTTTCATCGAGTGATGTAGGAAACAAAGAAATGCATAAAGAAGAGGAGTCAAAAAGGAAAGTGGGTGAAACCCTTTCCTTAAACATTGGAACACCTAATTCCCCCAAGAATGTTAAGATAGGTGCCCAATGTACAGTTGAAGAAACGATGAAACTCACTAATTTACTTCATGAATTTCAAGATGTTTTTGCTTGGTCATATGAGGATCTTCGTGGTTTTGATCCTGCTCCCATACAACATGCCATTCCTATCAAGGAAGGGATAAAAACAGTTAGGAAAAAACAAAGACTCATTAACCCTACAATGGAAGCTACTATCAGGAAGGATTTGGAAAAAAAATTGAAAGCTGGTATAATTTTCCCAGTTAAGTATTCAGAGTGGGTCTCAAATTTGGTCCCCGTTCAGAAGACAACTGGTCAGATTTGATTGTGCATTGATTTTCGTGCATTGAATAGAGTGAGCATAAAATTCAATTTTCCTCTCCCTAACATGGAAATGATTTTGCAGCAAGTTGCAAGGTCACAAATGATGTCCTCACTTGATGGTTTCTCTTGTTATAATCAGATCAAGAAAAAAAGGACTGATAGGTACAAAACCACTTTCACTACACATTGGGGAGCATTTAATGCGTGCCTTTTGGATTATCTAATGCAGGTGCCACCTTACAAAGAGCTATGTAGATATCTTTTGACAATCTGATCGGTAATATTATCCAGGTTTATCTTGATGTCTCGACTATTTATTCAAAAAACCGGTTGGATCATTTCGGTCATCTTAGAAAACTTCTCATGCGATGCAAAAAGTTCGATATTTCTTTAAATCCTTCTAAATATATTTTTGGCATTACCAAGGGAAAGCTCCTTGGGCATATCATTTCTGATTCGGGAATAAGCATATATCATGAAAGGATCGTTGCTATTCTGAACCTTCCTTCCCCCGCTTCCAAAAAGGAGGTTCAAGCCTTTATGGGCATTATCAACTTTGTCCGTAGATTTGTTCCTGATTTTGCTTTAATGGTCAAACCAATTCATAATATTCTAAGGCAAGATCGCTCCTTTTCTTGGACTGAAGATGTCAAAAATGCTTTCATAAGGATTAAGAAAGCAATCAATTCCACACCGGTTTTGGTGAAACCGAACTTTGAGAAAGATTTTGGTGTATACACTAATGCCACTAAGGAAGCAGTTTATGCTATTCTACTATAATGTGATGACCATAATAATGAAAAACCAGTAGCTTACATGAGTAAAATATTATCAGATGATGAATTTAAATGTTATTATATCGAAAAACATGATTTTTCTTTGGTTAAAGTTGTGGAGAAATTTCGCCATTTTATTCTAGGCAAGCACACACAGGTAAAAGTCCCTCTGTCTACTGTCAAGTTTTTTCTTTCACAGACTTATCTTTCAGGAAATCTTGCACATTGGGTTGACAATATTCAGGAGCATGATTTAACCATCATGACTTTGAAAACAATTAAGGGACGAGACTTATCCCTTCACTTGGATCAACATCTTAAAGCAAGTGAAGAAATTTACGAACAAGATAATCCTCTTTCAACACTATTTTACATTGAGAGTCAAACCCTTCCCATGGCTGAACACCCTTGGTATAAAAATCTAGTGTATTACTTGCTATATCAGAAATGCCCAGATGATTTAGATACTCATCAAAAGAGAAGGCTCCATCTCGAATCTTCCAGATATATTATTTTAGAAGACTTTTTGTTCAGAAGATCTGCAGATGGCATATTACTTCGATGTGTAAATAATGAGGAAGCACAAAAATTGTTACAAGAAACTCATGGATCTTCAGATTCTTTTATTCATGTAGGCGGTCACTTTTCTGCGAAAACAATTTCTTTTAAAATCATCAGAAAAGGTTATTATTGGCCCTCGATTTTTCGAGATTCTTATAACTTTTAAAGATCTTGTGACAAGTGCCAGAAATTTGCTAGGAAAGAATGCTTTTCTGCCATTCCTTTGCAACATGTCCTCCCTGATTTTACTTTTTTGAAATGGGTTCTGGACTTTATCGATCCTATTAACCCTCCATCTTCAGTAGGGAAGATTTTATCTTGACACCCACAGATTATTTCACTAAATGGACTGAAGTTGTCCCACTTAAACACTCACAGGATGAACAGGTTATTTCTTTCCTTGAAAATAATATTTTCTCCATATTTGGCATTCCTTTAGAAATTATTACAGACAACGGTCCCGCTTTTATTTCCGCCAATATGACTCAATTTCTAATCAAGCTGGGAGTCAAACATTTCACCTCATCAGCTTATTACTCTCAAGGAAATGGGCAAGTCGAGTCTACTAATAAAAATCTGGTTAGGATCATCAAGAGGCTCATTGAAGATAAGCCTCGTCAATGGCACACCCTCCTCACTTATGCCCTTTGGGAATATCACACTACTACCAAGGTAAGCACAGGTTACACTCCCTTTCAGCTTGTTTATGGTCAAGAAGTTATTTTTCCTACTGAACTAGAACTTTCTTCTCTATGGTTGATGCTACAGATCGAAGAATTAAATTCTTCTAATGTCCCTCAAAGGGTAAATGCATTGTTAGCTTTAGAGGAACAAAGAATGTTTCCCTTGGAAAATATAAAGAGACAATAGCAAACCATGAAGAAATATTTCAACAAAAGTGAAAAAGCTATCAAGTTTAAAGTCTTGCTTTAGGATTCATCCCATGCTGACAGAGGAAGACATTTGAAGTTTCAAAAATTATGGTTGGGTCCTTTTAAAATCACTTTTGTCCTGGGCGCAAATTCTTATCTTCTAAAGGAATTGGAAGAGCGATTATTTTCCTATAGTACCAACGGTTCCCACTTGAAACACTATGTGGAACCAGTTTGGACGTTGAACACTACATGAAAGTCACTGTTGTATTATAGTTTTTTGTTTCACTGCTTTGATTTTGCCTTGCTATTTTTCTTTTTATGTTGTTTCATTTCCACTGTTTTTATTTTATTGTTTTCCTTTTTTGTTTATCAGAAATGAAATTTGGATCAATTTTGACACAACGATGCTATTCTGTAAGTATTGTTGGTCAATAACAATCAAGTTACACAACTATCATGATGTCCCCCTTGTAGACATCATTGAAATTGCTCTTTATTTTCAGTACTATTTTTAGATAGATAAATGGATTTCTGTCCCTACCTTTTGCTTTCCCTTTCTTCCCTCCACCCTGAGATTCAAGAAGAGTACACTGGAATTTTTTCTCCTTTAAACAATAAATGCTTTCACTATGACCAATCGAATGTTATGCATACAGAAATAAACCCCTCATACGTAACACTTTCTATGAGATATTCCCAAAGTCCCGGATCATTTTTCCCTTAAACCACCTCACTCCCCCTGTTGCATAATCATTTTGGTAAATAATTTTTTGATCTGCGGTTCACTTGGTCTGCAAAACCGGACATTCTGAGTACTTAATTTGTTGGAAACAGATTTTCCTGTGGAATCGCCAGTTTGTTGACGCTTAAAAATGCAAGGATGAATGTTATGCTCACAAATAATTGCCAAGATTTATTATTTATCTATATTAATAATATACTAGTAGGTGGGACCCCCTTGTTATACTCATTGGAATATGGTGGATAAGCAACGTTTATATTTTTCCTATCTATGTGATGGTAGAAACATGGAGCTGAGTTGTTTGGATGATCTCTCATAAAATATGATAATGTTTCCATTTTGAATAAAAGAATTATACTCCAAGTTCTAATGTTGTGTTTTTTTCATGACAAAGGTTGGGTGCTCTTGACCCTTTCTACTATGGTTATGCGCATTGTTTGAGTTTCATAGTAGGTTGTGTTCCTAGCACATTGTCTTTTGAAGGAATTTGATATTGGAAAGGGGTGGCACACTTTGCAAAAGTGATATGGCAATTTTGGGTTTTTGGTTGATTAATGGTGTAGTGCTATGGTTAGTTGGCTAGTGGGCTTGGATTGTACTAGGAATTGAATGAATATCTGATGTGTATTAAATGCGTGTCACTCAAACTCCCCTCGAGCCCATCACCCCAGTCATTCTTTCATTTTTTTGGCTCTGGTAGTTTTTGTTGCTCTGCCTTGCCCGATCATGGAGGAAGTATACATTCTTGTTTCTTCTCCTCACGTAGACTTTTATAGGTATGGGTTTTCTTACTCTTCCATCCACGAGAGTTGCTCTTCCTTTGAATCAAATGTTGGCTTTGGTTGCTCATGGTCTATGTGATTCTCAAGTTGTTATGATATTTTGTAACTGTGTGTTATGGTTGCATTTTTGGTTTTATGTGGTTGGATCTTAAATATTGGTCACATGGTCCTTGATGTGGGTAATCGTTCGCAAGGAATTGTTAAGTAAAGGTTGCAGTGAATCATGTTTTTCCATGGTTTTGTTTAGCCCCTATGTTGAAATTGGTTATCATAGTCTACCTAAACTATGGGCTTGGCGAATACCCCACCAATATCTTGACATTACTGGTCTCTGTGACTAAGTATGCCCATGCCATGTTCGACTCTGTGGATTTTTATGTGAACTATGATGGAAGGTTGGAGCATTTCATGCCTTGTCTTGGCAAAACCCTGAGTTGTTAGCTTGCTTGCTATGACCTCACCGACATCGTTGCTTGGTAAATGTTATACAGTATAAGGGTATTTCTGCCCAGAAATTGATGAGAGCACTATTCGTTCTTTTTGTTTGGGCATGGGTTTATATTTGGTCGCTTGTTATGCAGTGTTGTTAAAAGGGATTGGCTTCAATTGTTTTTCTTTTAGCAGTTGCAGTGTGTTGTTGGAGACCCATACAGCCAAGAGCAATGTTGCATGTTTTCGTTCCTGTGATAAATTATGATAAGGCACCTACGGAATAAGTTGTCTGTGTCATTCATCTGCCAAACTCTCTGGTCTAACCACATGTTCTTACCTTCCACTTGTCGTCTTAAACCCTGAATATTACTTTGAGATTGTATTTACTCCAGTTTGAAGTTGATGGGAGCACAGTGTGTTCCCGGTTACTTGGGCACGATTTTGTTTGGTCTCTTGTTTGGTAATTCTAGAAGAGATCCATACTCACCCATTCATTTGAATCTTGTGTTCAAAATATTGAATGTTTTTGGGTTCAATCATTATGTTGATTGTATAAAGGGACACCTATATAAATGTTTGATGCCCAAATCAGAGTGATAACATCCAAATTAATTGCATTGAACAATGTTTAAATAAATGATGCATATGAGTTGTTGTAAACACTGTGTGTGTCCCTGTTGGTTTTAAAGATTAAGTATTGGAGTTAATGTTATGGTCATGGCTCAAAGGCTATTTTTGTTTCCTATGGTGATTACAATGTTGTTCGTTATGACTGTCATATTATGATAATGTGGATACAATAGTTACTGTAATTAAATATTTATGGGCTTACAGATTATTGTGTAAATAATTCGGAAGCCAGCAAGAAAATTTGTCAAAGAAAGTACCTATTTGAATTATTGTTTTGGAAAAGGAACATTGTTAAACTTCGAAGGTTTGGACAGAGATATGTTTTGATTGTGTTTAAGATAGCATGTTTTGATTTGTTTCACTTGAACAATATCCATATCATTTCCCTATCATTCTACCATTTTTTGCTAATTACATTCCCCTCACAATCCTAATTTCACTTATTGCATCCATGTTCTATGATATAAATTTAAAAAGAAACAGTGTGTGTAGAAGTGACAAAAGGGATAACATAGCAAGGGTTGGTGACTGATATTTTGATATTTTATCACACAGTTAAATTGTTTGATTAATTGTTGAACAATATTTGTATATATATAGGTTGTAAACACATACACTACTTGTCTGAACAATCGCATACATACGCTACTTGTTTGAACAGTCATGTACATGTTCTGGGAGTGGGTTTTTCTCTTTTCCTCAGATTTATGGAAGTCTGGGGTGGTACTATAGGGTCTTCTTGGATCCTGTGAGTATTGGGTATTCCTTTTTGGTTTTAGAAATTGTTTCTATCATTCTTAGTCATTCTTGGATTTGTTTTTTTCTTTCCATTCCTTTTTGGCTTTCTTTTCATCACTTTGTTGCAGTTTATGTTTTGGGATTTAGACCTTATTTTTCCAAGTTTTCCAATTGTATACGCTCTTTCCTTTAACAAAAGTTGCATACATACACTACCTTTATATAGGAGTTAAGCATGTACATACCTTCTTAAAAACATGTAAGTGTCGAGTCATGTACACAACCTGTAGAAGGCCAATGTGCATGCATACACGAACTGTAGAAGGAAAAGTCACATACATAACTCATACATTCTCCCTACAATTATATAGGGTGTGTGAATAATATTATATATGCAGTCTATAATGGAGAGAGTCGCGTACACCTCCAAAAAAGTGACTTTTTGCTTGTTTTCAGCCTTTTTGAAGCCTTGTTTTGGCTAGTTTGGGGGTCTTTTTGGGGGAGTTTGGTCCCGAAATTTTTTGTGGCCTATAGGAGGTTGGTGTTAGGGTTCACTAAAGTGAATAAAGTTAGAGTCTTTTCAAGTGTGTTTATTGAGTTCTAAATTCATGACTTGGTCTTGTAAAGACCAAGACATGACTCAATTAAAGCATATATATGTATATATTGAGTCTTGTTAGTCTAGAACTTGTGCATCCTTTAGTCTTGAGTCAATTTTCCTAAGATCATATATTTTTCTTAGAAGGTGTTCATGTTTTAATGGTCATGACAGTTAAGTCAGTTGAGTCATCAAAGGAGTGATCATTTATTGTCTTTAAAAGTGGTCCCCATCATTTGAAGGTCAAGAGTCATGTCAGTTTGTTATTAAAGAAAGGTAAAGATGTGTCATGGCATGTACTATAGACTTGTAAACTTATAATATGCTCATGTACCACTACATTTCATAGACAAACTCTTTCCACACTCGTTGTGAAAGTATGCTGTGAAATTTCCTAGGTTTTCGCAACAAACAGTTATCATCTTTATATTTCCTTTACCATCCCATCGTGTGGGTGGAATTGAATTTTTAGGTGTGAGGTATAAGTACACATGAATTAGCTCATAAAACAACCATATACTTCATTCAAAAGCACCCTAATCCATCAAAAATATTTGAAGCTCTTTTCACTGCGAAACTGATGTCCAGACCTACACACTACGAAATCGTCTAGTTCTTTGCACAATTGTCTGGCTCGCTACAAAATTGTGTTATGTTCCAAAACCCCTTTTATATGTGTTATGATGTTGGCTTATAGGTTGAGGGTTTCTCTCTTTCAAAATACTCTCTTCTTTCATCAGCCCTAAATCAATTGGGTGTCGATTTTCTCTGCAGTAAAGAGCCCACTTTCCATCGAACCCTAAGCACTACTCAAAACCAAGCTATTGTATGGGTTATACTATTGTTTTGTTGTTCAAAGGATCAGTTTCATTTCATTAAATCATGGCAGCAACAACATCAATGGAAAASAAGAAATACAACAAGGGTGGATAAATTTCCAGGTTTGAACCTCAAGGAATGGATTTGCTTAATTCAGACCTGATGAGCAGGTATTCTTTCCAGCAGGTTGGGTGTTTTTCATTTTGTGAGAAGCTGCAAGGCTACAACATAGAGGTGGAAAATCAATTTTCCCTAAACTTTGAAAGCAAAAAAACTAGAATTGGACCTCTAGAGTTCCAGGTGATAGAGTATACAATTGTTTTTGCAACAGAGATGCGAACAAAAGGAGACAGGTGGTTCAAAGGTATGGCACTTGAATTCACCTTCTGCAATGACTATTTTAAACCTAAGCATCAAGATGAAGACCCAACAGTTGGAGTTCCAAGGAAACACATGTTGAAACCTTTTGATAAGTTGTTGAGGGTCCTACAAAGGTACTTTACCTATAAAGGATGTTTCAATAAGGTATACAAGTATCACATAAGGATTTTGATGCACTTCACGGGTAAGAAACCCCTAAACTTGCCTTATTATCTATGCAAAAGCCTTGGAAATATGTAAGATGGGGTACAGACCAAAACCAAACAGATTGAGGTCAGCATGTTCCATTTCTCTCTTATCAAAATTTTAGTGCTGGAAGAGATCAGGAAAACCAATATTGAGTAGGAGTCCTTCTTGGCCTCAACAGGATTTCCCTCAGATATTACCACTTCCCAAGTGAAGAAAATTCCACCTTCTTCAATTGGAAGAGTAGTTTCAACATGCTCTGAGAGTTCTAAAGGGAATCAAAGTAAAATATCAATTGAGCAAAGTAAAGAAAATGAGGTAGTTTCTCCTTAAACTTCTGAAGGAAAAAAGAAGGGAAAGAAACTTGCATTCACCCATGAAATACTTGAGAAAAGTACAGAAAACCATGTCATTCAAGGCAACAAAAGGAACATCAAGTTAGTGGAGGAAAATCCTAAGAGGCATTTGACCAAGTATGCAGTCAAGAAGATCTCCCCAACAGAGAAAGATATCATTGAATCCCCTGTCTAGCATGTGGTTGCAGAGACTATTGAAACACAATATTCACCATGGAATGATGGAAGAGTGTAGGAATTAAGAAAGAATCTCAAAAAGGCTCGAAATACCATAGCACAAATGAGAGTTGAGAAAAGGACAATGATCAAGAAATTCTCTAGAAATCTTGACCTATATGGTGAAGATATGGAAAATAGTAGGAGGATGGTAAAGATATATTTGCCACTCCACAGGTAGATCAAGCACCTCTATCAACAGAACAGACTCCTAAAGGTAGAAAATAGATCCATTAAGAAAAAGTTGCAGCAGCGAGAAGAAGAGGCTAAAAGGAACTTGGATGTATTAGCCTAGGAAGAAATTGAATGACTTTTGAATGGTCAAAGGTCACAAATTCAAATGCTCATCAATTTTGTCTCAATTTTGATTATACACAGAGGTTCAAATCAAAAAATCAAACCTTGATTTTGCTGCCAGAGAATATTTGAGGTCTGAGTTTTTTTATTATTATTTCAAAGCAAGTTTTAATCTTCAATTTTGGTGTTTTGAGATATTATCAGACTCCTCATTGCCTTACATACAACAAACAATCAAATGAATTCTCACGGTTCTGCACAGAGTTTCGCAGCATGGGCTCGCTGTGAAATTTGTTGTAGCTTACAGCACGTTGCAAAACCTCCTAGATGTTGCAAAACTAAACCTATTTTTCCAAATCATCATCCAAAAAAGCAATGGTTCTACCTTCCAGTTGTCAACACATGTGCAACTCGACTCCATCATTCAAAGTATTAGTCATATGGTATAGAAATTTCGAAATTCTAAAAGCTTATTTTGTAATTGATTCAGTCAAAGTTTGTTCCTGTCCTTTTGAAAACAGTTGAAGTTAGTTCCTATTTTAATGTAACTAAGTTTTTTCATAGGGAAACAGTTCAACTTGAATCCCTAAGCTCAAGGAGAGTTGTTTTCTTTATATTTTGCAATTGTAAATGTGCAAAGGGTTGGCTAAAGCGTAGGAGAAAATATATTGAGCATCTATTGTAATTTGTTGGATTTAATACAATATCAGTGCATATGTACAGAGCTATTGCCTATCGGAGATTCTTGTGATGATGGTTTGAAGTTTCTTTTCCTTCTTTGTGCATGTATTCTCTTTTTTTTATTTTCATCTCATTTGTAACCTATAAGTGTTTAAATGAAATTTAATGGTTTGGAATTCATCTGGTTCTGATGCTCTGAATCACACAGTTAAACACTTCAATTTCTTCCTAAGTTGCAGTCAGAATTCATTTAAAATGGTGCTCTAAGTGTGATAAGTTTTTTTCCTTATTTCTTATGTTATTACAACGACATTTCAACTGAAAATCCATCATTCACCTCGCCTCCACTTCCTGGATTGCTCCTTAACCAGTCACTGATATTTATCTGTAGGTTTATTTTGACTCCATGCCCAATGGATTTCTTCTCAACTCTGCCACCACATCTATAAACCTTGTTTTTACTTACAGATCTAGCCATTGTGCCCAATTTGACAGCCTGTCATTCTTGAATGAGTTGTAAGAGAGATCCCTCTCTGAGCTTAAGGGCTAGTTTCAGTTCTAAAGTGGTTTTGAGGTTACCTTTGTGATTTTCCTCCTCATCCAAGGAAATTTACAGAGTGATAAAAATTGGTATGGCCTTAATTTTGAGTGGAAAACAAAGTTTTTGTATTCATTTTTGTCTCCCTTTTATCCCTTGGATTGCACGACTATAAGACTAGTCTTGTTCTCAGGATCTCAATTTTCTGGTCACTGTTGTGGTCATTTTTGAAACTTGATATTGTATTTGAGTTCGATACTTCTCTTTTGTTCTTTCCTTGGATTTTTCAAACATAAAAATAAAATAAAATAAATAAAAATTTTTTAGCATCTTTTATTCAATTTTTCTTTGTTAGAAAGAAGAAGAAAATAAAAAATAAAAAACCTAGTTTGTTGCTAGTTAGGTATCTTTCTTTCTCTTGCTTTGTTTTGTTTTATATTTGAAAAAGAAAAAGATATTTAAATAGGATTTTGTATTCTTCTCATCTTCAAAATCACTTCAAAATAAAAAGAACAAAGAACAAACTTTTTATTTCTTCTTTTGCTTTTCTCAAGAGGTTGCATTGTCCATCTTGCATCAGAAAGAGAAGATTGCATTTCAAGGTTTGAAATTTTGTTCATGCATTTTTATTTTTTGAAACTCTTTTTCATTGAAGAATTAGTGTAAAGTTTTATTTTCCAGTGTTCTATATGTTTCAATTTTGCAAGAGTCTCAAACAACATTAGCTTCACTTTGTCACATACCCACTACCTAAATAGGATTTTTCTGGTTTTCCGTCGAATCAGAACCCTCGAATTACCTACAGAGGCCTAGCGTGAGCTAGCTCTTTCTCTCTCCTCACTCCCATGTGGTCGCAGGTCATGATCACAGTCCAAATGAACACAATACCTCTTTCATATTTCGCGCCTTGGTGCTATAGTGATGTCGATTCGTTTGACTTGGCAACCGTCGAACCCTGGTTGGGCTAGCGACCAGCCAATGGGGACGAATCCCTACAGGGTTAGCAAATGGCCAATAGGAACAAATCTCAACAGGGCTAGAGAATAGCCAATGAGAAACAACCATGTTGTGCGGTTAAGTGGAATACAGGTAGCAGAGAGGGAAACGCGACACGGTAGTCGTCATGACAGGAGGGGGCCCCACTTCACACGCCACACTATTCCGGACCCCCCCCCCCATTAAAGGCAGAATG
>JASDQU010790115.1:134056-144060 GCA_032191745.1 Picea mariana | reverse complement strand
CTGTCAATCGGACGGCTCAAATCTATCCCGGGGTTTCCACATTGGAAAATCCTGAACTCTTGTCAACGGAAATTCCGATTCCACGATTCCCGATTTCCCGAAATGGGAGGTCTCATGACACGTGGCCTCTGTCAATCAGATGGATCACAACTGCTCCGGGGTTTCCACCATGGAAAATCCCTAACTCTTGTCCACAGAAATCCCGATTCCACGATTCCCGATTTCCCGAAATGGGAGGTCTCGTGACATGTGGCCTCCGTCAATCAGACGGCTCACAACTGCTCTGGGGTTTCCACCATGGAAAATCTCGAACTCTTGTCCACGAAAATCCCGATTCCGTGATTCTTGATTTCCCAAAATGGGAGGTCTCGCAACACGTGGCCTCCGTCAATCGGATGGCTCACAACTACTCTGGGGTTTCCACCATGGAAAGTCCCGATCCCCTGGGGTGTTAACCCTCAGATATCTTCTGACCAATCCAACGATTGTTGGGTTTTTCAGCCGAAATCTGACGACTCAGATAGATTCCTATCTTGTGGGCTCTCCCACGACTTCCTAAACGTGGAAATATCCACAGTTCAGATACTCCCATGGATATTGGGGATCCACGGTCCTAAACTCTTCGCTACCCACGAAGATACAGGAAAACAAAGTGGTAAGGCATTTAACGCCCTACTTTCTCCTACTAATCTAACGATCGTGGGTGACTGCAGATTCCCCGACGAAATCTTGTCCGTCGTTTAATACCTATCCGGGCTAATACACTTAACACTCCAGCTTCCTCTTACCAAATCTAACGGTCATAAGTGACCACAGATTTCTCGATGTAATCTCGTCCATCGATTCATTAATTCATCCTTATGCTGCCATCTTGGGCTTTTCATGGAGGGTATCTCCATGGGGAGATTCACTCAGGATACTACCTAAGGTAGGTAAGGAGGTCGTCCTCCCGAGAACCAGACATGAAGTCTGAGTTAGATCAGTACGCATGTAAATAACAATTCATGAGGACATAAGCCATACATAGTCCTTCCATACAAATATACCACTACTAGTACTGATCAAAATACCATACAAACATTCTTATAATGAAATCATTCACAGTTTCACAGCTTATGGGCATAGTCATCAGAATGAACATATACATATATTTCAAGATGCCAAAGGCAAAACACTTATCAGAAATAACACCAGGGGTTATGCAACTGCTGAGAGGGGTGCTTGTTTCCACCCAACCGTAGGCTTAGCGACTCCCAGCGGATTTACCACTAGCCACCCCTAAGCTGAGACCACGATGTTGTGAGACCGCGTCTCTGTCCGCTAGTGACCAGGAGCGAAGTTTACTCTCCTTCCTCTCTACTATCACTCACTCTGCGTATCGCCAGAGTTCTCTCTACCCCTCGCGTCCCCCCCCAATCGCTTCTACCCCACGCCTTATCCTCTTGCAAGGTTGTGTGTGGCATGATTAGCCTCGCGCTGGTCAGGCCTGACGGCTCCACGAATGGGTGGTTCACCTCCCATCACTCATTAAACCATCTACCTACCAGCCTGCGAGACATTTAATTCAGGGCCAACGAGCTGCTTTTGGTTCTTCGGGCCAGTGGAGTCCAAATACGGTATTAATTCTCGGTGGAAGTTAACGCCACCTTTCCAGGTGCCTACCACCACCATCTTGGTCTCTCTTTCTGCACATCCCCTTTCAGCAGTCCTGCAATAAAAATTCATAATGTTATTCACATTCATTGACCTTTTCCTCAAGGTCCATTTACATCACATATTCATATTTATGAGTTTGCCATAGTTCTTGGTCAGTCCAATTATTTTTACAAACTGGGGGAAACAGGGTGTTACAACACTGATTTGGGTTCCAGTATTTTGCAACTTACTAATGTTCCCCAGACACCTTTGGAAATCAAAAAGCAACCTCCAACAATGTGCAAGACACCTTCTCAAGTTACCCAAGTTTGGAAGATGTATTTTGATAGGGCTTCTTCTAAAGAAAGTGTTGGTGATGGGGTGGATTTTATTTCTCCTTCTCAAGAAGTCATATCCTTATTTTATAAGTTGGAGTTTGAAACTACAAATAATGTTTCAGAGTATGAGGCTCTGGTTTTGGGGTTGAGGAAAGATAAAGACATGAAAATTGAGGAGTTATCATTTTGGGGGGATGCATAATTGATTGTGCATCAAGTGAAAAATATGTATCAAGCAAAGCATCCAAGGTTGAGGACTTATAGAAATGAGGTATGGGATCTCATTGATAATTTTTTCCTAGATTTTAACATATCTTTTATTCCTAGAGAAGAGAATGATATGGTTGATTCTTTGGTTGTTTCTGCTAGCAATTTCAAAATCCCATTACCCCCAAAACTCAAGTATGATGTAGAAGTGAAGTATAGGCCCTCTATACCTGACAATGTCAAACATTGCAAGGTTTTTTAGGATGATATTGAGATTAAGATATTTCTAGAAATTGTGGAAGAGTTTTCTTCTCTTCACATTGATCAAGATCAAGATACTAAGAAAAACCCTCATGTTGATATATTCTTGAACAAAATTGCAGACCACAAGATTGTCCAATTTCCTAGTAACCATATTCCCAAAGGATTGGTCCCTTTGGAGAGATTGTTTGATAGAAACTATGTGGTTTTAAAGGCTAAGGGATCAAATGAAGAAGATGATGTGACAGGATGCAATTTAGGTATTGAGAAAAACCCCAAATATGTCAAGTCTAGTAGTCTGTCAGAGGAACAAAGGTCTGAATATGTGAAATTATTAAAAGATTTTGTTGATGTATTTGCTTGAAAATATGACCTACAAACTTATGATACAAGCATCATTGAACACAAAATTCCTTTGAAATATGATACCAAACCATTTAGGCAGAAACTAAGATAGATAGATCCCATGTTGCTGCATATTATGGAAAAGGAAGTCAAGAAGTTGCTTGATGCTAAGATAATCATAACTTTGAGGTACTCTGAGTGGGTGGCTAATCTAGTCCCTATGAGGAAAAATAAATGTGAAATCAGACTTTGTGTTGATTTCATAAATCTAAACATGAGTTCCAAGAAAGATAATTATCCCTTGCCTAAGATGGAACATATTTTGCAAAGGGTATCTGGCTCAGCAAGGATGTCCATGATTGATGGCTTCTCAAGCTACAATCAAATCTCTTGTTTACCTGAAGACAGAGGGAAAACAACTTTCACTACTCCTTGGGGCACATTCATGTATGCCAAAATGCCCTTTGGTCTCATGATTGCAAGAGCAACCTTACAGTGCACAATGGATATTGCCTTCATTGGGGAAAAGGACAAATTTATGGTCATGTGTCTGGATGACATTACAATGTTCTCAAGGTCTGATAAGGAACATTATCATAATTTAAAGAAAGTTTTCCTAAAATGTAGAAAGTTTGGGCCGTCACTGAATCCCAAGAAGTCTTTGTTTTCTATGAAAGAAGGCAAGTCGTTGGGACACATTGTCTCAGCACGAAGGGGTAAGGATTGATCCAAGTAGAGTAGAGGCCATCAAGACTATGTCTATCCCTAGGTCGAAGAAGGAGATTCAGTCTTTCCTGGATAAAATAAACTATTTGAGAAGATTCATCTCTAACTTTGTTGAATTGGTTAAGTTTATCAAATCTATGAATAGAAAGGGAAATGAGGTAAAATGGACTCTTGAAGCTCGGAATTCTTTTGATCAAATCAAACAAGAATTAACTAAAGCACCTATTCATATCAACCCTCATTATTCAAAAGATTTTCTGATATTTTATTTTTCCTCAAATGACACATTGGTTGTTCTTCTTCTTCAGAAAAACACAGATGGGATGGAGCAACCCATTTATTTTTTCAGCGGGGAATTAAGGGATGTAGAGGTGAGGTGTGATTTTATGGAAAAGAAAGATTATGCTTTATGCTTTCAATGCGCATCCACGCATTCCATTCAATACGCACCAGTCAACATCTTCTTAGAGGAGCGCACCAACACTGATTGACTCACTTGATCGAGAACATATTTGGGATGGGGTGGGGAAAAAAAGCAAATGGATAAGCTCATATATAAGGTGTAATAATGTATTAATACTTTAAAAATGTATTAATGTATTAAATTAATAGATTTTAGTATACATTAATAGTCATTATTATAAGAAACCATGGTCATGGTTAACCATAGTGAACCATAGTAAACCATAACCATTTTTAGTAAATGTATTAATACTTTAATATGCATTAATGTATTACTTTAATGAAATATTCTATATAATGTATTAATACATTAATATTAATACTATTACTTTAATGTATTACTTTAATAATTTATTAATATTTAATTGTTACAATATAGTAATGTATTAATACTTTAATAATGTATTACTAATGTTATTTAGGTCAATGTATTACTTTTTTATTAATGTATTGGTTTTTTAATGTATAAATTATCCTATTTATACAATGTATTAATATGTTACTTTAATGTATTAATACATTATTACTTTCATGTTTTAATACATTATTAATGTATTTATAGTTTAATATGTTATATTAATGTATTAGTACTTTTTCCATTAACTGCATGCACCTACCTAGCCCCCCTGTGTCATTCACTGCATGAAGCCGTTCACAGAAGCTGTTCACCACTCACTACACATAGAAGTTGTTCTCACACAGAAGCCATTCACTCACTGCACATAGTCCTTCCCGGGGTATGATGGACTCTTTATTCTCTCAAATCTCTCTATTCTCTAGGATCTGTATATTGAACGGGGTATGTCTATTGCACGGGTTTGGTTGAACGGATATCCATTGAAGTGGGACTTCTCCTCTCGCCCAATGATGGAGCCTTCTCTCTGGAAATTGGAATGTTGGCGTTGATGTGTTTTCCCGATGGAAGTGTTTAGCAAGAGGTGGATGGCATTTTGGTTCTTTGTAAGGCAAGAATTGGTTATGAGGGGATTTGATCCGTCTCAGTTTACCACTTCTCCAGGGACCAAGATCCATTTATAGTTAAAAGAAGATGATGATCTACCTGAATGCAACATGGTGTGCTCCATGCCTGTCCAGCCCATTACTGTGAAACTCCCGCATAGATTCCCTTATGAAACTGACCATCAAGTCTCTTGGGGCTATGGTCTCGAGGTGGTTACATCTACTGGGGTAAAGATCGAACTCAAAGTGGCGGAAATCAGAGGGATGACGAGGTCCGAAAGGTGTTACACTCCCGAAGAATTGGAGTCAAAAAGGAAGGAAAAAGGTTTAAATGGAGTTGGTCCTACCGCAGGTTCACCTATGGTAACCTCGTTACGACTTCTCCTTCCTCTAAATGATAAGGTTCAGTGAACTTCTCACGACATCGTCAAACTTTTGGTCCTAGAGTATGACCTAAAATTGCCTATGATTAGCTAAGAGTCCATCTTCCTTGGATGTGAGGTAACATGTTAATGGCTTAAGACCTAGAAGCATTTGGCATGAGTGAAATTTTTCCCCTAGATGGACTACCATCATGTTATTTCAGGTCGTTAGTTTTTGTCTACACACAATGATGTTGTTGCATGTCAAGGTCTTGAGATTGTTTCAACATAGGCTAGACCGGTAGGCCCTAGTATTCTAGACTTGCTCCTACTTTGAAAAAAAAATGTCCTAGATGCCACGAAGCTTAAATTACAAAGCTTCTAATAATTGAAGTAACAAGTTTTATGATGATGCTAACGACGATTATTACTAAGACCAAGATTGGTCTATTTGCACAAAAAAATAGCGAGAGATTAATTGGTTTACTATAGAATTTTATTTATATACTAAAAAATATTTGAGGGAAACTTTCCTAAATCTCCATAGTTTTGATGAGTTGAGAGTTTATGAAGGTCATTATTATTACAAATATTTTCAAAATGAAATTTAATGTAGATATACTCAAGACATTCTAAAATAAAGTGTTTTTCACCCTCTACCTTCTTAGTATCACAAAGATGACAAATTATTTCATCCCATAGTGTTTTAGGAATCATCCAACACCCTATTTCTCTATGTCTCTTATAAGAGTTTGTTTTTATTTTAGCAATATTGATTTTCTTATTTAAGATAGCTAAAACAAAAAAATATTATTTAGTATTCATTCAATGGTTATCAAAAGGACTCGATTTTAATCACTCAACCATTTTATGATGAAAAGTTGCAAAGAAAAATGCACTTCAATTCAATTGGCAAAAATAAAAAGTAAAACAAATGTACACTTCATTATAAAAAAATGTTACATAAAATATTTTTTTTCTAATTTTTAAAATATTAAAAAATTATAAATCCCAAATTAAAATTAAAGATAAAAAAGAATATATGACAGTATTCATTATGATGCATTAAAAATCTTGATACTTATAGTAACCAAATCATAATGTTATGAATATCATAAAGCCATTTGAAAATTATGGACTATTTGTGCCATTTGTTATTTCCATTCTCAAAAGCACCCAATTAAACACCCCAAACAAACAAACACGTTAGTTTTCAAATGATAAAGTGAAAAATGTTAACATTATCAAATGGATTATTTGGTACACCATATAAAGGGACAATAATGTAAACTCAACATTGATGTAAAATCCCTACAACGTGAACTCAATAATGAAATTACAATCTCATGGGTCATCTTTAGATGGTTATGGAAAAGCAAAAACCAATGTTAATTTCATGGGTCATCTAAACATGGTTATGGTCAAAATTACAAGGTTGTCATCTATATATATAGTATATATACAAATATACACATACACTTTGTGTTTTCATATATTTTCATGTATGTGTTGGTATGTATTTTGATTTAGGTCTTATTGAAGGTTTAGTTATGGATTTTGATTTATGAATAGAGAGGCCTTATCTTGCCAATAATTTATGAAAAGAGAGGCCTTATCTAAATTTAAATAAGGCTATACAAGAAGATAGATGGTTATAACAAAGAGGACATGCATAATGGAGAAGCAAAATATCATGCAAATCACAATGTGTGCCATAACACTTAAATAGTAACAAAGACCTTATCCATATTTAAATAAGGCTATTCCATTTAAGGCATATGTTGTAATAGAGAGGACACGTAGAATTGAGAGACATGCAAACCACAATGTGTTCTATAATATTTCAAAGTGTGTGTGTATGTGTCATAACATTTGAATATTAAACCACACAAGTATGATTAATGCTTACATGAAAACCTCATTGTGTATCATAACAATTCAATAGTAAATCACATGACTACAATTAATGCTCGTAGTGGAGGAATTCCTAGCATCAATGCAAGCAAGTTTAGATGTGCCTTGGAGCTACTAGTGTATGCAACATAGGAACATCACCATCACTTGAATCCTTAATTAGTTTTCTTTCATTCTCCATGCTTAACATGAAGAGGTTTCAAGGAATGGATCATTAAGATCCATAATTGATTAGTCTATGGACAACACTATTCACTAATATAGATCTTCAATCAATTATTGTTAGATTTCAAGGTTACCGTGAAAGTGTTTATACCGTGTTTGGGTGTGCTTCATGAGATTTGGGGTACATGGTGTGTGATTAGCCCCTAGATGGTTCATGATGGATTTGCACATGGGATATGGTCCATGATGTATTTTCACATTGAATATGGATTACTCAGTGGTTGTTTGATCTTAGTTGGGTGTCTCCATGATTGTCTTTCCTAGGGTGTTGGAGATCTTTAAATAGCTTAGTGACATTCTACAACATGGCCACATGGAGATGATTGCTTGCTTGGAGAACACCCTATATTGGAGGAAGATCATTTTTCATCCTCGAGGAAGGAATTGGGCCCTAGATAACATGGGCTAGCTTGGATGCTTGCATGAAGGCCTAGATTTGACTTGGGTATGCTTGGATTTTGATAGTGTTTGTGTAGGAAGATTGGACCAAGTGGAGTAAATGGATTAGGAGGTTCATTGGAGTCATTGGAGGCTTGTAGAAGTGTTGGATGCACCTCATGTATCACCCTTTCATTTGGATCCTTTCATGTGGAAGACATCACCTTGGATATTTACATGTCTACCCTTGGAGTGTAGCACTCCACCTTTGTGAGCCTACATGTGCCTTTGTAGGTTGTTTGTGATGGATTAAGACAACATATGTCTTGTTGGCCTCCCTTACCTCTCATAGATATAGAGGAAGGAGATATTCCTTTCATTCATCATCATTGTACTCTTTTCATTGTACTTTTCTCCTTGAAGTAAGGCACTAGGGTTCATGATGAAACCATAGAAGTAATTATGAAGAAGAGGAATGATGTATTTGTTGGAGGATTCTTGTTAGATATTAGGATTTTATATTGTGAATAAGACGTTGGATATGACGATCTAAACCAATATTAATTCTTATCACTCTTGTGTTATATTTGTGACTAGGAGGAGCACACTACTTTCTCTCTCTCTCTCTCATGTAGCTTCTTGGAGGATCTTGAATATCATTGTTATGGTTTCATCCCTTGGAGACCTATATATTTGGGTTTTCAGAAGAAACCATAGATTTTCTTGATTGAAGTGAAAAGGAAGAAGATAAATCTTTCTCTGGAGGGAATGCTTGTGTGATGCATGCTTGTATGAGCTCCTTGGCGTGAACTAGGATTTTCATTGTTTTCCCTAGCTAGTATTTGGAGATATAGTGGATTGTACTAGCTTTAGGATAAGGCTCTGGTATGTCAATGAACTTCATTTTTATGCATATTAATGAATTTGATAGTTGTTCAATACATGTGTAATTGCATATTTGATTTTCAACCATCTATTTCTTCATGGTTTTGTAATTTCCAACATTATATGTCTTGTTGATTTGACATAAATCAAGTTTGAATGTTTTTATTGATTTAACATTTATATTGAGATTTGATGTTTTTTTTTAGTTATCATAAGTTGGTTTCATATCTAGTTTGTGTATGATAATATTTCCCTAGAGGGATGAAACTTATTGACACATTTTGGTATCTTATCTCTTGAATTTCCTAGATGATTTGGATTGTTAAGAGTTGAAATATTGTTTTTTTATTATTGTTTTTACCATATTTCATAATAGCCCTCCGGCTGAAAAATTCACAAAGTTAATATCTAGGAAACCTACAGGAAAGAAGTGGCATTTCTATTATGTATTACTTTCCATAATTTCATAAACTTTTACAATTATTAAATGATTATCTTTGAGTTTATTATTTTTTTGTGTGTAATTATCCATCACTTGTATTTCATGTCAATATTTAAATAAAACACATCACATACACTACAAACATAAAAGATTAACCCTAGAAAACCCTGTGGGAAAACCCCAACAATGAAATGGGTTATGCTCGACCCTTTATTAAATTTGAGGTGATTACATATTACAAGGCTCCAATAAATATTCTACTCAAGACCAATCTCAAGGACAATAGGTAAAATTACCTCCCTTATGCTATCACAACCTTCCTCCATGAACCAATATTTTGTTGGTTTCGATATACTTCATCCTCTCCTTTAATGAAACCTTCTCTACAAATTCGAGTGTTGAATTGACCAGTAAAAGAAACTTAGTCCTACTAAAGAAATTGAAACACCCATTTGTTCTATAATGGCCTCGAGGTTGGTCATCTTTCATCCATTTTGTTAAGAGAGTTCGAGAACGTGACTCTACAGGTACGTACTTGTAAACCCTTATGGGCACCCCAGCACTATAGGAATGCGTGTACTTATCTCTCTGCTTACTCTTTGATAGGAAGTAACCTCTTTGAAATCCCCAGGGCAGGGGTATCGATCAATACCTAAAGAGAGGTTACTGCCTTAGGGAGAGGTTACTGTCGGGCCATAAGGAAGAAACGTTTTGGCTAAGCTTAGTAGTGGTACCTGCCAAGCAATCAGTCCAAGCAAAAGGAAGGTCAAGAGTCTCTGGGCAGGAGGTCAAGACCCTATTTCTAGTCTCTGGGCAAGAGGTAAGGGTTACTAATTGAGGGGAATAAATGGTTATCACTATAGC
>JASDQU010790115.1:113144-130009 GCA_032191745.1 Picea mariana | reverse complement strand
TAGTTTACTAGTTTAATTCCACTTATGGGCAGTCTAAGAGCCCAGCCAAACAATTGTGGGAATATAATAACATTGCGTACAAGGATGGTGAGACTATTAAGTCTTTCAACCTTCGTTTCACCAAGTTGTATAATCAAATTCCTAAACTTATTCACCCCCAGAACCAAACTTCTTTTATGCATTACTATAATTCTCTACCTTCCCCCTATCGGCATAGGCTTGAAGAAAAGGCTATTGATAACCTTGGTTCTTCCTTGCATACTTGTCTAGAATATGAAGAACAACTAGAAAGAACAGGTCTCCCCAAAGGGGACTCGGTTAAACAAACAGACATGTTTGCCCTCCTACAACTTGTACAGGATATGAACAATCAGAAGATAGCATACGATCGAAAGGGAAATGTCCCTTTGCTTACTCCTGGGGCATCATCTTCTTCTTCACCACCTTTTAGGAATACGAATGAAAACAACTTTCAACCCAAAGCCATCATGTATCACAGTTGGTGTAACTTTTGCGAGGAAAATCATGAGGAAAGTACTTGTGAGGTAAAGAAGAGTGCCAAAGATAAAATATTTGGCAAAAATAATGAAACCACATTGATGTTCTAGAATGGGAAGAACCGGAAGATGTCATGATCATAAACACTAATAATAAATCCTATGCTTCAAAAGGAAAATATGATCCCCCTCATACTTCTTCTAGTCCAAGCTCATCTTCACAAGCAGCCATTGTACAAGCTACCAAGACTCCTGACAGTCAAGGAGTTTCCTCCCCTCATCCCTCTTCCAAATATAACATTCTCAAACAATTGTCTAATATCAAGGCCAATGCTACTCTTCTGGACATGGTTGTTGTCCCTGAACAAAAAAATCATCTCAAACATTTTATGGAAGTAAAAGCTTCCACCATAGCCAATCTTTCTGAAGAGGCTAAAGAAGAGGATTCTATTGTAAATAAAGTAGGTTTAAATAACTTTAAAAAAATCATCTCAAACATTTTATGGAAGTAAAAGCTTCCACCATAGCCAATCTTTCTGAAGAGGCTAAAGAAGAGGATTCTATTGTAAATAAAGTAGGTTTAAATAACTTTAGACACCCTGTAAAAAAACCCTCCATTTTTCATTTCTGTAAAAATTATGGATAAAATAGCCCATTGTTGCCTAATTGACGGTGGTTCAGGGCCAAGCATAATGTTGAAAATTATTATGGAAGAGTTAGGCTTATGATGTACTAATGAAAATTCTATAAGCATGCTCTCATATAATAGTCTACAACAGTCGACTATAGGTGAAATCAAAGATGTGACTTTGGTTCTATGCACGCATCCTGAAATAAGGACAACCCTCAACATCCAGGTAATTGACATGCTAGTAAGTAACTATTATATCATCTTAGGAAGAGACTGGCAAGCCTTAACAGGTGGATATCTTTCTCTTTATGGAACACACTTATTCGTTCCTTGAAATGGAAAGAATAGCATAGTCCTGAGGGAAGGAAGAATCTCACCATACATAGAGAGTATTCCACAACCTAACGTAAACTATGTAAAGGAAGACTTAGGAGTGTACTCCATCTTTGTGGATGAGGGTGAGACTACCTCAGAACAAATTGACCTGGAGGATGGTATGTGGCACATGCACTTCGATGGATTTTTCCCCAACGAAGGTAATGGAGCTGGCATTATCTTATACTCACTTGTAGGTAAAATTCACAACTTTTCTTATAGACTCGAATTTGATTGCACGAATAATGTTATCGAGTTTGAAGCATTATTGTTAGGCATTGAAAATGCTTATAATTTAGGTTGTGGACACCTTACAGTTTTTGGGGACTCTAAACTTGTTGTAAACCTTGTACGTAAAATATAATCTCCTAAAAATAATTTGATGAAACTCTACACCCAAGTTGTTTGGATGCTTATCTCGAACTTATTATCATTTAACACCACTCATGTTAAAAGGGAACTTAATTCAATGGCTGACAGGTTAGTTATGTTTGCAACGTCTCCTACTTGGCAACTTTTGCCTCAAAGACTTGATTGTACTTTTCAATATTTATATCATCCTCATATTCCTGACAATGTAGAGTCATGGAAGGTCTTCCCTAGTGATGAAGGCATTTGTGCTTTCATACGAAATGAACCATTTAATCCCAAGGAGATTATATCCATGGAAAACAACAAAATTCTGAAAGGCTTGACTCCTCTAGAAAGTTCATTTTCATCGAGTGATGTAGGAAACAAAGAAATGCATAAAGAAGAGGAGTCAAAAAGGAAAGTGGGTGAAACCCTTTCCTTAAACATTGGAACACCTAACTCCCCCAAGAATGTTAAGATAGGTGCCCAATGTACAGATGAAGAAACGATGAAATTCACTAATTTACTTCATGAATTTCAAGATGTTTTTGCTTGGTCATATGAGGATCTTCGTGGTTTTGATCCTGCTCCCATACAACATGCCATTCCTATCAAGGAAGGGATAAAACCAGTTAGGAAAAAACAAAGACCCATTAACCCTGCACTTGAAGCTACTATCAGGAAGGATTTGGAAAAACCTTTGAAAGTTGGTATAATTTTCCCAGTTAAGTATTTGGAGTGGGTCTCAAATTTGGTCCTCGTTCAGAAGACAACTGGTCAGATCTGATTGTGCATTGATTTTTGTGCATTGAATAGAGTGAGCATAAAATTCCATTTTCCTCTCCCTAACATGGAAATGATTTTGCAACAAGTTGCAGGGTCACAAATGATGTCCTTACTTGATGGTTTATCTTGTTATAATCATATCAAGGAAAAAAGGATTGATAGGTACAAAACCACTTTCACTACATGTTGGGGAGAATTTGCTTATGAATGCATGCCTTTTGGATTATCTAGTGCAGGTGACACCTTAAAAAGAGATATGCAGATAGATTTTGACGATCTGATCCGTAAGATTATCCAGGTTTATCTTGATGACTTGACTGTTTATTCAAAAAACTGGTTGGATCATTTCGGTCATCTTAGAAAACTTCTCATGCGATGCAAAAAGTTAGGTATTTCTTTAAATCCTTCTAAATCTATTTTTGGCGTTACCAAGGGCAAGCTCCTTGGGCATATCGTTTCTGATTTAGGAATAAGCATAGATCATGAAAGGATCGTTGCTATTCTGAACCTTCCTTCCCCCACTTCCAAAAAGGAGGCTCAAGCCTTTATGGGCGTTATCAACTTTGTCCGTAGATTTGTTCCTGATTTTGCTTTAATGGTCAAACCAATTCATAATATTCTAAGGCAAGATCGCTCCTTTTATTGGACTGAACATGTCAAAAATTATTTCATAAGGCTTAAGAAAGCAATCAATTCCGCATTGGTTTTGGTGAAACCGGAGTTTGAGAAATATTTTGTTGTATACACTAATGCCACTAAGGAAGCAGTTTATGCTATTCTGCTACAATGTGATGACCAAAATAACGAAAAAACAATAGCTTACATGAGTAAAATCTTATCAGATGATGAATTTAAATGTTATTATATCGAAAAACATGATTTTTCTCTAGTTAAAGTTGTGGAGAAATTTCGCCATTTTATTCTAGGCAAGCACACACAGGTAAAAGTCCCTCTGTCTGCTGACAAGTTTTTTCTTTCGCAAACTTATCTTTCAGTAAAGCTTGCACATTGGCTTGACAATATTCAGGAGCATGATTTAACCATCATGACTTTGAAAACAATTAAGGGATGAGACTTATCCCTTCACTTGGATCAACATGCTGAAGCAAGTGAAGAAATTTATGAACAAGATAATCCTCTTTCAACATTATTTTACATTGAGAGTCAAACCCTTCCCATAGCTAAACATCCCTAATATAAAAATCTAGTGTATTACTTGCTATATCAGAAATGCCAAGATGATTTAGATACTCATCAAAAGAGACAGCTTCATATTGAATCTTCTAGATATATTATTCTAGGAGACTTTTTGTTCAAAAGATCTGCAGATGGCATATTACTTCAATGTGTAAATAATGAGGAAGCACAAAAATTGTTGCAAGAAACTCATGGATCTTCAGATTCTGTTATTCATGTAGGCGGTCACTTTTCTGTGAAAACAATTTCTTTTAAAATCATCAGAAAAGGTTATTATTGGCCCTCGATTTTTTGAGATTCTTATAACTTTTAAAGATCTCGTGACAAGTGCCAGAAATTCACTGGGAAAGAATGCTTTTCTGCCATTCCTTTGCAACATGTCCTCCCTGATTTTACTTTTTTGAAATGGGGTCTGGACTTTATCGGTCCTATTAACCCTCCATCTTCAGCAGCAGGGAATATTTTATCTTGACACCCACAAATTATTTCACTAAATGGACTGAAGTTGTCCCACTTAAACACTCACATGATGAACAGGTTATTTCTTTCCTTGAAAATAATATTTTCTCCATATTTGGCATTCCTTTAGAAATTATTACAGACAACGGTCCCACTTTGATTTTCGCCAATCTGACTCAATTTCTAATCAAGATGGGAGTCAAACATTTCACCTCATCAGTTTATTACCCTCAAGGAAATGGGAAAGTCGAGTCTACTAATAAAAATCTGGTTAGGATCATCAAGAGGCTCATTGAAGATAAGCCTCGTCAATGGCACACCCTCCTCACTTATGCCCTTTGGGAATATCACACTACTACCAAGGTAAGCACAGGTTACACTCCCTTTCAGCTTGTTTATGGTCAAGAAGTTATTTTTCCTACTGAACTAGAACTTTCTTCTCTATGGTCGATGCTACAGATCGAAGAATTAAATTCTTATAATGTCCCTCAAAGGGTAAATGCATTGTTAGCTTTATAGGAACAAAGAATGTTTGCCTTGGAAAACATAAAGAGACAACAGCAAACCGTGAAGAAATATTTCAACAAAAGTGCAAAAGCTGTCAGGTTTAAAGTAAATGGGAAAGTCTTGCTTTGGGATTCAGCCCATGCTGACAGAGGAAGACATTTGAAGTTTCAAAAATTATGGTTGGGTCCTTTTAAAATCGCTTTTGTCCTGGGCGCAAATTATTATCTTCTAAAGGAATTGGAAGAGTGATTATTTTCCTATAGTACCAATGTTTCCCACTTGAAACACTATGTGGAACCAGTTTGGAGGTTGAACATTGCATGAAAGTCACTGTTGTATTATAGTTTTTTGTTTCACTGCTTTGATTTTTCCTTGATATTTTTCTTTTTATGTTGTTTCATTTCCACTATTTTTATTTTATTGTTTTCCTTTTTTGTTTATCGGAAATAAGCTTTGGATTAGTTTCGACACAACGATGCTATTGTGTAAGTATTGTTGGTCAATAACAATCAAGTTACACAACTATCATGATGTCCCCCTTGTAGACATCACTGAAATTGATCTCTACTTCCAGTACTATTTTTAGATAGATAAATGGATTTCCATCCCTACTTTTTTCTTTCCCTTTCTTCCCTCCACCCTAAGATTCAAGAAGAGTACACTGGAATTTTTTCTCCTTTAAACAATAAACACTTTCATTATGACCAATCGAATGTTATGCATATAGAAATAAACCCCTCATACGTAACACTTTCTATGAGATATTCCCAAAGTCCCGGATCATTTTTCCCTTAAACCGCCTCACTCCCCCTGTTGCATAATCATTTTGGTAAATAATTCTTTGATCTACAGTTCACTTGGTCTGCAAAACCGGACATTCTGAGTACTTAATTTGTTGGAAACAGATTTTCCTATGGAGTCGCCAGTTTGTTGACACTTAAAAACGCAAGGATGAATGTTATGCTCGCAAATGATTGCCAAGCGTTATTATTTATCTATATTAATAATATACTAGTAGGTGGGACCCCCTTGTTATACTCATTGGAATATGGTGGATAAGAAACGCTTATATTTTTCATGTCTATGTGATGGTAGAAACACGGTTCTCTACAGTTCATTTTGCTTCAGGTCGTGGTTTAAAATGTTATGGTAATATGTGTTGGTTGGATGACTAAAACATGGAGCTGAGTGGTTTGGATGATCTCTCATAAAATATGATAATGTTTCCCTTTTGAATAAAAGAATTATACTCAAAGTTCTAATGTTGTGTTTTTTTCATGACAAAGGTTGGGTGCTCTTGACCCTTTCTACTATGGTTATGCACATTGTTTGAGTTTCATAGTGGGTTGTGTTCCTGGCACATTGTCTTTTGAAGGAATTTGATATTGGAAAGGGGTGGCATACTTTGCAAAAGTGATATGGCAATTTTGGGTTTTTGGTTGATTAATGGTGTAGTGTTATGGTGAGTTGGCTAGTGGGCTTGGATCGTACTAGGAATTGAATGAATATCTGAGTGGAGAAGTGAAGTGTATTAAATGCGTGTCACTCAAAATCCCCTCGAGCCCGTCACCCCAGTCATTCTTGCATTTTTTTGTCTCTAATAGTTGTTGTTGCTCTGCCTTGCCCAGTCATGGAGGAAGTATACATTCTTGTTTCTTCTCCTCACGCAGACTTTTATAGGTATGGGTTTTCTTACTCTTCCACCCACGAGAGTTTCTCTGCCTTTGAATCAAATTTTGGCTTTGGTTGCTCATGGTCTGTGTGATTCTCAATTTGTTATGATATTTTGTAACAGTGTGTTATGGTTGCATTTTTGGTTTTATGTGGTAGTCATTCTGAGATTGTTGGATCTTAAAGATTGATCATGTGGTCCTTGATGTGGGTAATCGTTCGCATGGGACTTGTTAAGTAAAGGTTGCAGTGAATCATGTTTTTCCATGGTTTTGCTTAGCCCCTATGTTGAAGTTGGTTATCAAAGTCTACCTAAACTATGGGCTTGGCGAATACCCCACCTATATCTTGACATTACTGGTCTCTGTGACTAAGTATGTCCATGCCATGTTCGACTCTGTGGATTTTTATGTGAACTATGATGGAAGGTTGGAGCATTTCATGCCTTGTCTTGGAAAAACCCTGAGTTGTTAGCTTGCTTGCTATGACCTCACCGACATCGTTGCTTGGTAAATGTTACACAGTATAAGGGCATTTCTGCCCAGAAGTTGATGAGAGCACTATTCATTCTTTTTGGTTGGGCATGGGTTTATATTTGGTCGCTTGTTATGCAGTGTTATTAAAAGGGATTGGCTTCAATTGTTTTTCTTTTAGCAGTTGTAGTGTGTTTTTGGAGACCCATACAGTCGAGAGCAATGTTGCATGTTTTTGCTCCTGTGATAAATTATGATAGGGAACCTACGGAATAAGTTGTCTGTGTCATTCATCTGCCAAACTCTCTAGTCTAACCGCATGTTCTTACCTTCCACTTGTCGTCTTAAACCCTGAATATTACTTTGAGATCGTATTTACTCAAGTTTGAAGTTTATGGGAGCATAGTGTGTTCCCAGTTACTTGAACACGATTTTGTTTGGTCTCTTGTTTGGTAATTCTAGAAGAGATCCATACTCACCCATTCATTTAAATCTTGTGTTCAAAATATTGAATGTTTTTGGGTTCAATCATTATGTTGATTGTATAAAGGGACACCTGTGTTCGAAATGTTTGACGCCCGAATAAGAGTGATAACGTCCAAATTAATTGCATTGAACAATGTTTAAATAAATGATGGATATGAGTTGTTGTAAACACTGTGTGTGTCCCTGTTGGTTTTAAAGATTAAGTATTGGAGTTAATGTTATGGTCGTGGCTCAAAGGCTATTTTTGTTTCCTATGGTGATTACAATGTTGTTCATTATGACTGTCATATTATGATAATGTGGATACAATAGTTAGGGTAATTAAATATTTTTGGGCTTACAGATTATTGTGTAAATAATTCAGAAGCCAGGAAGCAAATTTGTCAAAGAAAGTACCAGTTTGAATTATTGTTTTGGAAAAGGAACATTGTTAAACTTTGAAGGTTTGGACAGAGATATGTTTTGATTGTGTTTAAGATAGCATGTTTTGATTTGTTTCACTTGAACAGTATCCATATCGTTTCCCTATCATTCTACCATTTTTCTCTAATTACATTCCCCTCACAATCCTGATTTCACTTATTGCATCCATGTTTTGTGATATAAATTTAAAAAGAAACAGTGTGTGTAGAAGTGACAAAAGGGATAACATAGCAAGGGTTGGTGACTGATATTTTGATATTTTATCACACAGTTAAATTTTTTGATTAATTTTTGAACAATATTCGTATATATATAGGTTGTAAACACATACGCTACTTGTCTGAACAGTCGCGTACATGTTCTGGGAGTGGGTTTTTCTCTTTTCCTCAGATTTATGGAAGTCTAGGGTGGTACTATAGGGTCTTCTTGGATCCTGTGAGTATTTGGGCATTCCTTTTTGGTTTTAGAAATTGTTTCTATCATTCTTAGTCATTCTTGGATTTTTTTTTTTGCTTTCCATTCCTTTTTGGCTTTCTTTTCATCTCTTTGCTGCAGTTTATGTTTTGGGATTTAGACCTTATTTTTCCAAGTTTTCCAATTGTATACGCTCTTTCCTTTAAAAAAATTTGCATACATACACTACCTTTATATAGGAGTTAAGCATGTACATACCTTCTTAAAAACATGTAAGTTTCGAGTCATGTACACGACCTGTAGAAGGCCAATGCGCATGCATACACGAACTGTAGAAGGAAAAGTCCCATACATAACTCATACATTCTCCCTACAATGATATAGGGTGTGTGCATAATATTATATACGTGGCCTATAATGGAGAGAGTCGCGTACACCTCCAAAAAAGTGACTTTTTTGCTTGTTTTCAGCCTTTTTGAAGCCTTGTTTTGGCTAGTTTGGGGGCCTTTTTGGGGGAGTTTGGTCCCTAAAATTTTTTTGGCCTATAGGAGGTTGGTGTTAGGGTTCACTAATGTGAATAAAGTTAGATTCTTTTCAAGTGTGTTTATTGTGTTCTAAATTCATGATGGTCTTGTAAAGACCAAGACATGACTCAATTAAAGCATATATATGTATATATTGAGTCTTGTTAGTCTAGCACTTGTGCATCCTTTAGTCTTGAGTCAATTTTCCTAAGATCATATATTTTTCTTAGAAGGTGTTCATGTTTCAATGGTCATGACAGTTGATTCAGTTGAGTCATCAAAGGAGTGATCATTTATTGTCTTTAAAAGTGGTCCCCATCATTTGAAGGTCAAGAGTCATGTCAGTTTGTTATTAAAGAAAGGTAAAGATGTGTCATGGCATGTACTATAGACTCATAAACTTATAATATGCTCATGTGCCATTATGTTTCATAGACAAACTCTTTCCACACTCGTTGTGAAAGTACGTTGTGAAATTTCCTAGGCTTTCGCAGCAAACAGTTGTCATCTTTCTATTTCCTTTACCATCCCATCGTGTGGGTGGAATTGAATTTTTAGGTGTGAGGTATAAGTACACATGAATTATATCATAAAACAACCATCTCCTTCATTCAAAAGAACCCTAATCCATCTAAAATATTTGAATCTCTTTTCACTACGAAACTGATGTCCAGACCTACACACTATGAAATCGTCTAGTTCTTTGCGCAACTATCTGGCTCGCTACAAAACTTTGTTATGTTCCAAAACCCCTTTTCTATGTGTTATGATGTTGGCTTATAGGTTGAGGGTTTCTCTCTTTCAAAATACTCTCTGCTTTCATCAGCCCTAAATCAATTGGGTGTCGATTTTCTCTGCAGTAAAGATCCCACTTTCCATCGAACCCTAAGCACTACTCAAAACCAAGCTATTGTATGGGTTATACTATTGTTTTGTTGTTCAAAGGATCAGTTTCATTTCATTAAATCATGGCAGCAACAACATCAATGGAAAAGAAGAAATACAACAAGGGTGGATAAATTTCCAGGTTTGAACCTCAAGGAATGGATTTGCTTAATTCAGACCTGATGAGCAGGTATTCTTTCCAGCAGGTTGGGTGTTTATAATTTTGTGAGAAGCTGCAAGGCTACAACATAGAGGTGGAAAATCAACTTTCCCTAAACTTTGAAAGAAAAAAAACTAGAATTGGGCCTCTAGAGTTCCAGGTGACAGAGTAGACAATTGTTTTTGCAACAGAGATGCGCACACAAGGAGAGAGGTGGTTCAAAGGTATGGCACTTGAATTCACCTTTTGCAATGACTATTTTAAACCTGAGCATCAAGATGAAGACCTAATAGTTAGAGTTCCAAGGAAACACATGTTGGAACCTTTTGATAAGTTGTTGAGGGTCCTACAAAGGTACTTTACCTATGAAGGATGTTTCAGTAAGGTATACAAGTATCACATAAGGATTTTGATGCACTTCACAGGTAAGAAACCCCTAAACTTGCCTTATTATCTATGCAAGAGCCTTGGAAATATGGAAGACAGGGTATAGACCAAAACCAAACAAATTGAGGTCAGCATGTTCCATTTCTCTCTTATCAAAATTTTGGTGTTGGAAGAGCTCGAGAAAACCAATATTGAGTGGGATTCCTTCTTGGCCTCAACGGGATTTCCCTTAGATATCACCACTCCCCAAGTGAAGAAAATTCCACCTTCTTCAATTGGAAGAGTATTTTCAACATGCTATGAGAGTTATAAAGGGAATCAAAGTAAAATATCAATTGAGCAAAGTAGAGAAAATGAGGCAGTTTCTCCTTAAACTTCTGAAGGAAAAAAGAAGGGAAAGAAACTTGCATTCACCCCTGAAATACTTGAGAAAAGTATAGAAACCCATGTCATTCAAGGAAACAAAAGGAAGATCAAGGTAGTGGAGGAAAATCCTAAGAGGCATTTAACCAAGTATGCAGTCAAGAAGCTCTCCCTAGTAGAGAAACATATCATTGAATCCCTTGTCTAGCATGTGGTTGCAGAGACTATTGAAACAAAATATTCACCATGGAATGATGGAAGAGTGCAGGAATTAAGAAAGCATCTCAAAAAGGCTCGAAATACCATAACATAGATGAGAGCTGAGAAAAGGACAATGATCAAGAAATTCTCTAGAAATCTTGACCTATATGGTGAAGCTTTGGAAAATAGTAGGAGGATGGTAAAGATATATTTGCCACTTCACAAGTAGATCAAGCACCTCTATCAACAGAACATACTCCTAAAGGTAGAAAACAGATCCATGAAGAAAAAGTTGCAGCAACGAGAAGAAGAGGCTAAAAGGAACTTGGATGTATTAGCCCAGGAAGAAATTGAATGACTTTTGAATGGTCAAAGGTCACAAAGTCAGATGCTCATCAATTTTTTCTCAATTTTGATTATACACAAAGGTTCAAATCAAAAAATCAAACCTTGATTTTGCTACCAGAGAATATTTGAGGTCTGAGTTTTTTTTATTATGTCAAGGCAATTTTTAATCTTCAATTTTGGTGTTTTGAGAGATTATCAGACTCCTCATTGCCTTACATACAGCAAACAACAATCAAATAAATTATCACAACCCTGCACAAAGTTTCACAGCGTGGGCTCGTTGTGAAATTTGTTGTAGCTTACAACACGTTGCAAAACCTCCTAGACGTTGCGAAACTAAACCTGTTTTTCCAAATCAACATCCAAAAAAGCAATGGTTCTACCTTCCAGTTGTCAACACATTTGCAACTCGACTCCATCATTCAAAGTATTAGTCATATGGTATAGAAATTTTGAAATTCTAAAATCTTATTTTGTAATTAATTCAGTCAAATTTTGTTCCTATCCTTTTGAAAACAATTGAAGTTAGTTCCTATTTTAATGTAACTAAGTTTTTTCCTAGGGAAACAGTTCAGCTCGAATCCCTAAGCCTTGGGGAGAGTTGTTTTCTTTATATTTTTCAATTGTAAATGTGCAAAGGGTTGGCTAAAGCTTAGGAGAAAAGATATTGAGCATCTATTGTAATTTGTTGGATTTAATACAATATCAGTGCATATGTACAGAGCTATTGCCTATCAGAGATTCTTGTGATGATGGTTTGAAGTTTCTTTTCCTTCTTTGTGCATGTATTCTCTTGTTTTTATTTTCATTTCATTTGTAACCTATAAGTGTTTAAATGAAATTTAATGGTTTGGAATTCATCTGGTTCTGATGCTCTAAATCACACAGTTAAACACTTCAATTTCTTCCTAAGTTGCAATCAGAATTCATTTAAAATGGTACTCTGAGTGTGATAATTTGTTTTCCTTATTTATTCTATTATTACAACAACATTTCAACCGAAAATCCATCATTCACCTCGCCTCTGCTTCCTGGATTACTCCTTAACCAGACACTGATATTTATCTGTAGGTTTATTTTAACTCCATGCCCAATGGATTTCGTCTCAGCTCTGCCACCACATCTATAAACCTTGTTTTTACTTACAGATCTAGCCACTGTGCCCAATTTGACAATCTGTCATTCTTGAATGAGTTGTAAAAGAGATCCCTTTTTTAGCTTAAGGGCTAGTTTCAGTTCTAAAGTGGTTTTGAGGTTACCTTTGTGATTTGCCTCCTCATCCAAGGAAATTTATAGAGTGATAAAAATTGGTATGGCCTTAATTTTGAGTGAAAAAAAAAGTTTTTGTATTCATTTTTGTCTCCCTTTTATCCCTTGGATTGCACGACTATAAGACTAGTCTTGTTCTAAGGATCTCAGTTTTCTGGTCACTGTTGTGGTCATTTTTGAAACTTGATATTGTATTTGAGTTCGATACTTCTCTTTTGTTCTTTCCTTGGATTTTTCAAACATAAAAATAAAATAAAATAAATAAAAATTTTTTAGCATCTTTTATTCAATTTTTCTTTGTTAGAAAGAAGAAGAAAATAAAAAATAAAAAACCTAGTTTGTTGCTAGTTAGGTATCTTTCTTTCTCTTGCTTTGTTTTGTTTTATATTTGAAAAAGAAAAAGATATTTAAATAGGATTTTGTATTCTTCTCATCTTCAAAATCACTTCAAAATAAAAAGAACAAAGAACACACTTTTTGTTTCTTCTTTTGCTTTTCTCAAGAGGTTGCATTGTCCATCTTGCATCATAAAGAGAAAAGATTGCATTTCAAGGTTTGAAATTTTGTTCATGCATTTTTATTTTTTGAAACTCTTTTTCATTGAAGAATTAGTGTAAAGTTTTGTTTTCTAGTGTTCTATATGTTTCAATTTTGCAAGAGTCTCAAACAACATTAGCTTCACTTATGTATCCTTTGAGTAAAGAACAACTGCTAAAATGAACGCTAAACTTAAAATTTACTAGACTTTGTTTCTAGGGTTCACAAACAAGTTTAGGGTTAGGGCCTTGGATTAGGATTGGAGAGATAACTCTCCAAGGCTAATAAAAAAGATTAAGATTCTGTGATAAGGAGATTGGAATCCCATTTTTGTATAAGTGTAGTTGGGAAGTTCCTCTAACATAGGAGTCAAACACAAGGTCGCTTGAGAGAGAGTCGAGGAGATAACACCTCCAAAGCTTGACTAAACATAGTGGAAATATCGTATTTTTGGGTTTCGTTGGTACCCATACCTTTGTGAGAGGTGGTGATTTCAAAGATTCAAGATTTTCTACCCTTCCCATATGTTCGATCTCGACTGGTGATTGTACCCCCCAAACACTCACTATGAGTTGTTATCCATAGTTGTTTTTCCTAGGTATCTCAGAGGTGACTGCGGAGGGTTGCCCATGGTACCTGAGGTAGACGTTGTATAAAACTATTAGTACCCCTGGAGAGTGCCCCACAAAACAAGGGTTACTTGCATCGGGTAGGGATATTAAGTGTAGGTCAAGGTAACTACTTCTCACTCCTTCATTCATCGGTCTTTGAAATTGATCAACCTGTGCTGGTATCCAGAAGTTCCCTTTCCACTTTTTCATTTCTTTCGACTCGGGACCTTCTCCACCTAGGCTAAAGTTTTGGAAAAAAAAATTGTTTGCGATGTTTCTCTTAGGAAATTTTAGTGGAGTGTTTCTTTGTATAGTTGTCCTTAGGTTGTGTTAGTATCGCTGCTTTTGGATGGTTGATTAAAAGTGGTTGACCAATCACTTCATTGGTCAAGAAGGAACCCCGGTATTTCTCTTGAAAGCATGGAGGGGCCTCCTAGAAGGTGTGGGTTTTTATACCATTGGATTAGTTAGTGTCTACGACTTTTTCAGACGTGAAAAATCCCATAAGGGATGAACTTGTGCATAAGAACTTTATGGCCAAATTTCTTGAGGATACCAACCAAGGGACCCGTTCAAAAGGGGATTCTTGTGATTTTTTCATTCTTTGGAAACATTGGTGACTCCTTGATGGTAACTTTGAACATTCCTGGATTGAATGTAGGACTATCGGTTTGGCTCTGGACCACTTTAAATGTCCTAAATTCTCTTGATGCTTCTCAATTAAGCACCTTATGTCATGGGAATCGAATGGATGTTGATCCTTTATCTTTTGTATCCATGAAGTCTACTCCTTATCCTTCTCCCTCTTCTGGTGAAATTCTTGCTACCAGTAACCACAAGTCTAAAAGGAATAGGAAGAGGAAGAGTAAGAAGAAGAATTCACTAACCTCTACTAGTCATGTTGGAGACAAGTCACCAACCTCTGCGAGTCATGTTGGAGTTATGTCAACAACCTCTGCTAGTCATGTTGAAGACCAGTTATCAGCCTCTGCTAGTCATGTTGGGAGTGTGAAACCAACCTCAGCTAGTCATTTTGGAATTATGTCAACAACCATTGTGAGTCATGTTGAAGAGAAGAAACCAGTCACTGCAAGTCATGTTGGGGGTACGAGTCCAGTCACTGCATGTCATACTGGAATTATTTCACCAACCTCTATGATTCATGTTGGAGATAGGTCAAAAACCTCTATGATTCATGTCGAAGACCAACACCCAACCTCTGAAATTCATGCTAGGGGTAAGAGCCTAGTCCTTGCAAGTCATATTGGAGTTTAGCAACCAACCTATACTATTCATGCGGGGAGTGGGAAACCAACCTCTGCTAGTCATGTTGGAGATATGTCAACAACCTTTGTGAGTCATGTTGAATACAAGAAACCAACCACTGCAAGTCATGCTAGGGGCAATATTCTTGTCATTGCTAGTCATACTAGAAAAAAAGTCACCAGTCACTGCAAGTCATGTTGGGGGCATTGATAATGTTGAGAAGCTTATACGAATAGGACGTAAGCCTAAGTTCCCTTGTAATCTTTGAAAGGGAGATAACCTTATTCATTTTTTCCCTATTATTATCGTGGTATGAAGAGCGTGGTCCTTGTCTGAAGGCCTTTCTAGTTCTAAGTCATCTTTGGTTTCCCAACAATCTATTCAATCATTGATTGATGAAGTGTTTGTGTCGATGCAATCTTCCGTCAATACCACTCTTGTTTTGGTGGGTGATGTGTCTATTGACCATGTTGTCTTAATCATATTCAACCAGTGGTTGAGAAAGTGGTTGTGTCGATGCAATATTTTTTCAGTCCCACTCTTCTCTTAAAGAGTGACGAGTCTATCAAAGTGGTCTCACCAATGCAATGTTTGAATGATCCCATTCTTATTTTGGGGAGTGATGCATCTTTCGACTATGTCTTTAGAATTTCCAGTTTAGTACCTTCTAAACAAAGGGGCAATCCACTCTCTTCGAGTATGCTCTCTCCAACTCCTAGGATGATTTCCTTTGATTGGAATGATCTTGTTGAGCCTCACTTTCCTTCTTTTCACCTTTCTAGATAAGGGTTAAATTTAATTCAACGGGAATTTACCAATGTATTGTAGATGAAGGATCCTTTGCAAGTATTTTATCCTCCTCATCTTGGAAATATTTGGGTTCTCCCAAGCTTGTGTCAACTACCAATGAGTATTTTTATTTTGAAAAAACACCCAGTGAATGTTTGGGGATTCTTCCTCAATTTCCTATCACAATAGGTGGTGTTAGCGCCATGTAATTTCCAAGGCTGAGGAGGAAATCGGTAGGGGTAACCACAAACCACTTTGGAGTCTCAGATCTATCCCTCCAAGACTCAAATAGGGCTCTCTCTATCTGATATAGTTCTTTTTATAATATATTTTAGGCTAGTTATAAGAGTACAGGGTTTTAATTGTGAGAAATGGAGTAAGGACCAAGAAGGGAGACCATGGGCAATGGAGTCACCACAACAAACTATTCAAATCATTTTTTGTAAGGTGAAACTACAGGGATAGGTAGCTAAAACACTGGATCTCTGGGCTTTGAATGGAAAGAAGAATAAAAGATATGAAACAAATCAATATTCAGATGGGAAGCAATTAAGAATTCCCCACCTGTCTATCAGAGGAAAAATTAAATTATCCAAAGTCAAGAAACAGAGCGTATATTCCAACGAATTTTGTTCTTCTTTTCTCTATTGCATAATTCAGAAATAAAAGTGATTGTGGGAATAGGGAAAACAACTACATAAATAAATTACACATCACCAGGGTGTTTAACACAAAAATCATGCAGTTTTTTATTGCTTGGAGATCAAGAACATGCTCACTGTGAGCTTACATCCCAGCACTGGTACTGCTTCTTTTTCAATCCTACCCTCTTTCTACTCTATTATAAACAAAGATATAAATAAAAAATACAATCCTTAGGCTCAAGAGATCAAATTCGATCATCCTGGCTGAAAATAGCAAGTAAATCCCTAAAAGATCTGAACTGAAATCTGGGTCGAATCTATTGAGAATAGGGGTACACTCAGACATTTGTTTCTCCTCAATGGTGACACATGTGCATAAACTGAAAGAGGTTATTGTAGATGAGTTTTTCCAGACTAAAAAATTCCTTTGGTTTCTCCAATTTCATCTCCATCTCACCGAAACAACTCCTGCAAAATCATGACCGAAACAGGAAAAAATGGAAGCCTGAAAAATAGGTCTCAAAGATGGATTTGATTATCCTAGATGTTGACACCTATGTAAATTCTAGGAGAGGTTTTTGTTCTTCATCCCGTTATGAACAAAAACCTCT
>JASDQU010790115.1:53996-64915 GCA_032191745.1 Picea mariana | reverse complement strand
ATGACCCTATATTGGAAGGGTCTGATTTGTCTTGATGGAATATTAGCTTGAGGGGGATGTGTTTCCATTTCCTCAGGAAAATCTAGTGTAAATTGTTGAAAGAATAAATGGGCAAGAATGCTCTATTGTCATGATAAAGGAAACATGGTTATGTCTTTGACAATTGCATGAGAATAATTGTGAACAGTCATGAGTGAAATGATCTAAATCGATAGACAATGTTGAAAATGTGAAGTGTGCCAGAGTGGACACACACAACATACAAATGCATGTGGTTAAGTGCATGGAAGCACAACATGAAATCAAGCTGATAACGTAAAGATATCTATTTGAATGTATTTAAAATGCATCATAAGAATGCATGATCATATTCCTTGTGGAATGTTGGATAGAAATATAAAATAATGAAGCTGAGGTTGACCCAAGAATGAGGTCATGTTAGACCGTTTGGATATGTAACAAGAGAGTTGTATGTTGAAGAAGTTCCTGTGGAGGAACTATGTAAAGAAATCTGTCAGGAGAATAAAGCTATAACCTTAATGACTGTTGAGAGTTGGGAAGTCATTTGCAAATCATATTAATATAAGAGTCCTAGATTACATTTTAAAATATCACGCATGAGTAAAAAATACATGCAAACGAATGAGGACCAATACGATTTTTGGTTGGGAAATGTGCAGAATGCACAAGTTCATAATTCTTTATGAAAAAGAATCTTGCTAATGTAGCATTCTGAATTACCCAAGAAGGTCAAGGTGAACATCAACAAGACTTCTCAAATAAAAGAGTAGGGAGGTTCCAAAAATGGATACGTTGTGGAGGCAAAGAAGGAGAAAAGGATTAATACTTTTCTCACTATAGAATTGTGAATTATGAGACATAGTTGTATGATTTAAAAGAGAAACCATGAAACAATTACAATTGGTAAATGAAAGATAAAATAATGAAAGTTTTTAAATGAATGGGCTTGGTTAAGCTATACTGTGTGAAGGAAGTGAGGCCTTGAAACAAATTCAACTGGGATGAAAGTTGTTGGCACAGGGGAAGGCCCAGGGTTCAATGCTTCAACAATGCACCAACAAAACCCTAACTACCGACCCTTTCGGCAACACCTATGAAATAGATGAAGTCTCACCCAAGGTAGAGGCAGGGGTGGTTGTAGGACTCCAGTGTCTGCAAACTTAGCTAGGACACTGATATGTGATTACAACACCTTAAGTAAACACTTAGCAGTTGTCATTCATTAGTATTTAGTCTCTGTCTATAATGTGGATAAACCCTAATTACAACACAACACAATATTCAACAAGATTCAACACATTCAAGCAATAAGCACATCAACATAGATCAGATCTAGCATCTTATTCACATCATTAGGCACTAAGATATCATATTCATCTAAGTATACATCATTGCACTAAGAATTAATCATATGAACCATAAAAAAACCATAATGCACAAAGCAACCACAACACAAGATATACATGGTTCACCCCCAGCCTGGGGCTACATCCACCAACTCTTCTTCTCTTTATTGTCTTCTGTCAATAAAGAGCCATAAGGTCCTACTTCGCATAGGACAAGAGATCTGTGTGCACCTCACCATATCCTCCTTCCCCGAGCCAGGCTATAGCACAAAGCCTTTACACAGTCTCTTACAATTACTTGCACTTAGCCTTGCAAGCCTCACACAGTATGCACAAAGCATTTACAACTATCACTTGCACTTAGCACATTGGCCTCATTACCTTTAGCATCACCTACTTACATCACCTAGCTTTCTATTTATACATTACAAAATGTCCTAGGCATGGGTAAACCCATGGGCCGACATCCCATAGCTATTACATAATCCCAAAACCCAAAATTCCCTAAACAAGGGGCCAAGATCCCACGATCTCCACTTCGACTTGTGCTCCACCTTCGACAACCTGTCGAAGTCCCAAAATAGGTCAAACCTGACCAAGGATCTCCAAAACTTGGTCAAGGTCCAAAAGGACCCCAACACTCACCTGTGACCCATCTCGAGTCACTCTGATTTGGGTAGCTCTGCCTCAAAATCCTCGATCTTGGCTCAAGCTACTTCAACCTATTGCTTCGCCAAGGCCTCCTACTCGACAAAATCTTGAATAACTACCTCGTTCACAGGTCCCTCTAAGCGTTGTTCTACTGAAGTGACTACTTGTTCCAGCTTTTCTCCTCGGCCTTCAATCTCCTCAAACAGTTGGAAAGCTTTGTCCTAGACTGGTTGAAGCCTCTGAGTTACTTCCATGAATTTGCTATGTATGGTATGGACCTGCTGCTGAGTAGTGCGTTGTTCCTAGGATCTTTTCATTCTTTCAACTGCTGACAGGAGTGTCAACTGTGCCTGTATTGTCGCCACTTGCTGCTTTGCTTCCTGGAGCTGTGACTCCAGTTTCTTCAGTTCAGGGTCCTTAGTAAGCTACTCATAAGTCTACACACTTCTACTGCTAAGTTGTTTACATTCCAAAGCTAATGCTCTGATCCTCTCAACTACGCTCCGGGTAGTGGATTCTCTTTGGTCTCTCACGTCCTGCGAAGTACTTGGTATTATTTGTAGCTCTATATATGCTATTCTCTATTGAAGCTACTGGATGGCTTCAACAAGCTGTGCTACTTGATGCTCCACTGGGTCTTCCTCCTTTTTCTCTAAGCCCATCACAGAGAGAAGTGCTATGCTGACTACTTCTTTTACTCCAACTTTCTCTGTGAGAAACTATTCTTTCTCATGCTGGATCTATGCTTTCTCCTCTTCAAACTTTGCTTGGAGGTCGTCCTTCTCCTGCTGCGCAACTCGACGTTTCTCTCACTTCCTCTTGTGCTTGCTTTAGGGCGACTATGGCATGTTCTGTTTCTTCCTGTGAGTGACAAAGGGGGGCTTCAGTCACATCGACTAGTCTACAGAGTTGGGTAGGCTCATCTCCCAACTCTGTTTCTTCTGATGATGGGGGCACAGTGGACACTGCGCGACTAGAGTGAAGGGCCTGCTGTACCCCTCGCAGTTCTGCTTCAAGACTTTTGTACATGGTTTCTTGTTTAGCTTCATTTCTCTGCAAAATATCTTCCAAGGCATCTGATACAGCTAGGATGATGAAGTCAAAGTCATCAAGTGTGAACACAGTCTACAGCTTAGTCTTACTAGCTTTTGACTTCTTCTGCGATGTGGATTTCATGGGATAAACCTTTCTTTTGTTAGACAGCTCTGCATCATCAGGGGGATTTTGTGGCAGTGTTACTTCACCTTTCTTCTGCTGATCTTCTTTTCCATTATTCTCTTCTTTATCTACTTCATCATCACCTCCTCCTCCAAGTGATTCTGAAGCAGTTTCTTCTGATGCACTGCTCAACTATTGGACCTCTTTTATCTTCTTCCTTCTGCTAGTTCTAGATGTATCATGCCCTTCATGATTGACCACTGGGCTTCCAATTAGTTCGAGGTCGAACAGTTCTATGGGGTCAACAAGGATAAGGAGCTCTGCAGGCCATTCCTTAGTTATTTTTTCTAGGTCCTCCTCTGTGAGTTTGTAATAACTCTGTAGTACTTCTTTGTGTTCGTCTCCACACGCAATGATGTAGATAAAATGTCTGTTTGCGTGGAACTTGACAAATGGTCTGAACCTATGTAGGGTTTTCAACATTATACAAGGGACAGCCTCAATATCTCTCTTTAACTGGAGGTAGTAGGTGTGGAACACCACGTTTGACTACCATTTTTTTCCCATATTGCTCGAATACCAAAGCAAAGTGAACTTCACGGCTAATGGTTCATATGGATCTATTTCAGGGAAGGTCACACCTTCCAACATCTCCCAAGCTATGAAAGCGATGAGGATCAACAACCAACTAAAATGGAACTCATAGCCCTGATCCTGAGCTTCGCTGTAGTCTTGGTCTAACTGGTTCACTAAGTACTTTTCCCAGTTAATTTGTATCCCTTCTACGCATTTTCCTGCGAGGTCAACAATAAACCCTATGACGTGCATGGGTATGTTCTTCCGGACTAGCTTACCAGGAATCAACTGGCAAGCAAGGTGAACTGCACCATTCTGGATGGAGGCTACCTTGTAGCCTCGCTTCCCCTTCTCCACATCGCCATATGTATCTTTAATCTTTTGCGCCAGGGCACGGTCTGCATCCTTCCCTAGGTAAGTCTTGCGGGTCTGGTCTCTGCATGCTCAATTCTGTGATCATATGGATCAACGTCGGGTCTATAGTGATGCGTATGTCTAACCACAGGTAGCCACCATGGAAGCTTGACATCAGGAGCTTAATGCACATGTTAACCTCCTGGTGCCTTCCAAAATGGGGTATTTTCATCACGTTCAGAATAGTGGACTACGCGAGGTCCATAGTCCATGGTTGGGGGATTATCCTCAACTTCTTCCCCTTCATCATAGTAAAATACCTATGAGGGCAGAGCATGCTGAAGTTCTTGTGATCCCTTAGGTTGAAGTCGTTGATCTTTAGTGTCATGATCTTATCCGACTGAGGCTTGCCTGTGCATATCCCTTTCGGGAGGTACGCAGTGACCAAGGTTTTTTCGAAGTCCTTGGGGACACTTTCACGATTCACCATGCAGGATAGAGGTGGGATGTAGTCGGGAAGGATGGATGGGTTTAAATTCGCATTTTCCAACTCATCTCGATGCTTGTTTCTTTTCTTGGTCGTAGCTCGAGATGGTCTGTATCCACAAGCAGTCGACGGGGAGGCTTGCACTCCTCTCGTCGATGAAGCTTGAATTTTGATGGACACCACCTTCTCAGCCATAAGTTCGATTAGAACTTCTTTGACAAAATTTTCTATGGAATTGAATTCGTCCGACATGCATGCTTGGGATCAGATAACTCAGGTCGATGAACATATGCTCAATGCAACAGAATAGGTAGTGAAGTCTTAGTAAGCACAACACAGTAACAATGAGTTCTCTTGTTGGCTCGGATACAATTCACAATTTTTTTCTCACTGCAAAAGTCAACAGAATAAGTAGACAATGATGTAATAGATCCCTCCAACGGATAAGAGGCCTTCATAAATGCAGTTTTGTCCATTACGACGTGGTCCCAATGGTCTGATGGCTAGCTTTCTTATCATAATTGTTGTTCTAACCATTCGGGAATGTCAATCTAACAATTATAATGCCTCCAATGGTCATATCGCTCCGCCATGGCAAAGTGCCAATTTGAGTTACTCTGATATTCTGACGAAGTTCAAATTCTGGAGACCTTCCTTCTGCGAAGTCTTCTCTAGAACTTCCTATAATTTCTCTAACTTCGCTTTCTTCTTGCTGAGCTTTCTAGCCTTCTTCCCTATGATCTATGTCTCAGTATTCCTCTTTCCATTTTGATTCTTATCTCCTCTTGGCATAGTAACTTCGCATTGGTGATGGTATTTACTAGGGTTCAAGGGAAATACTTCTTCTCTATCTGGGGTAGGTTCTCTACTCTCTTGTATAAATAGGTGTTTCAAGTCTTCTTGTGTTCTTTCAACTTTGACATCCATATTTCTGGTCCTCAGTAGCTTCGACTGGTTTTCTTGTTCTTCCAGTAAGTGTGCTATTCTCTTAGCCATGAAGTTCCTTAGTTCTTTCTTTTTATGTTCTAGAGCTTCCTCTTCTTTTCTTCGGGTCTGATCTTTCTCAATCCAGGTTTTTCCTAGTAGCATAGAAAATGGGGTTTTTTTCTCAATAAATTTAACAACCTCAAATTCTTTTTTTTTCGAAGTGCCATGAGCACTCATAGATGTCTGGGTAAGTCTTCCACATACAGTTATAAAATTTCCTCTAAATAATCCTATTCCTCCCAATGAAGGAATCATAGCAGGTTTTCTTAAAATTTCCAAGTTCTTTCTGTCATAATATTCACCTGTGTTTCCTCATCCAGAACACAGTCTATGTTGAAGTCTCGTATTCTTGTTTCTATGCACTCTTTCTCTTTGAAGATCTATGATAAGTTGATAAGTTGATATCTCTGTATGACATTGTAATACAAACAATATAGTTGATGGACACAATCCATTACCAAAATTATAGAGTTATTGTTCCAAAAAACCTTATAGCTAGCTACCCAAACTCTAAAATGACTACAATGGCAGGTGTCATGCTAAACAAGCTATTCCAAAAAAAAAAATCTATATAAAACTTTCCAAATAGAAAGAAAACTTAAAATGCTATCCCATGAAGGGCGTATTTTGTCACATGAAACAATTAGACAAACTCCTCATTGCACAGATCCAACATCGATTGATTCGTAAGTCATGCTTCATCTGCAATTGCTTCCAACTATAGGGTGGACGAGCGTTGGGATTTCTTATTCTCATCCTTATTTCCCAAAATACAGGGGAATAATATTCTCCATTTGCTAAAAGAACTAAACCATGATAATGGGTGTGAATCAACATAAGACCTAAATAATGATAATGCTCTATCAAGATGAAAATGTTTTATATTGCCTAAGTTGAGCTATGTTATTTATGTTAATGACATAGGTCATTAGAAGATTTTTTTGGAAGTTATGGTGACATTAGATTTGAATTATTGTTAACACAAGAGGGCCTATGGATGGTAACCAAAGTACGAAAGTTGGGAGTTGTAAAACTTCTATGAATAGAAAATGAAAAAAAAAACTTACAATAGACATTGTAAGCATCTATCCATTGAGAGAAAAGTAATAACTAATCATGGTTCTTCAATATGAATGAAAACAATATGGAGTGGTTAGTTTAACTTTTCTTGGGTCTCATTTTGTGCTTTCGTAGAAATATTATTCTCAAGAAATTTTAAAAATATTAAAAAACCCTCCAGGATAAATTTATGTAACGATAAAGATGACCCATCTCTCTTTAGATTAAGAGTTGGGAAATTTCTAGAAGGAAGTGATAAAATATTATGTGCCAAATACCTATGATAGAATAATAAATCGGAGTACACACAATGTACACAAGGTGTTTACATGGTGCACGAGTCCAAAATAGATAAGAGATATGAGTTACAAAATAAATCCTTATAAAATAGGAGAACCTCCTCTAGATAACCCTAATAAATTCTTGTATCCAAATCACATGTTCCTCCATCAATAATGACTACATTTTCCTCTATATATACATATTCTCACTCATTACACATGTGGTCTCTTTATTAGACCAAACCCTATTACATACACAATTACCCCCTTACATATACATTAAACCCCATATATGCTTCCTTTGGAGTCATATCATAGCACCCTCCTTTGAAAAGCTTTGTCCTCAAAGATTTGTAGTTAAGGGATTCACATGTAATGAAACCAAGTAATATGATTTTCTTATATTCTTGCTTTCTTGTTGCCATTGATGATGATCCATCCATCCAAATTCAACTATTTTCCATCTCAATCCCTAATAGTTGGTTGTCACATAATTTTCTTTCCTTTGATTCCATGTCTTGCTATTGTGACTTGTTATCGCATTATTTGTAGTTAGGATAAAAGATATATGTAAAGAGACAAATTGGCGTAACTGAACCAATCCCACCCAATGTCACCTCGATAGGAAGGTTCTTTCTATTTAGGGAGGTAGGGCCCAGGGGAGACGTCCCCAGTGACCTGGGGTTTTGAAAAGGCAAAGGATTTAAGGCTAAAAGTTGAATTCGCCCCTCACAAGTCATCATCAAGCAGATAGTCCGGCTAACCAACCAATAAAGAGAATTATAACCAAAAAAAGAGATTTACCTGCCCGAGACAAAGAAACAAGAGATATATATATGCAATCTTACTTGCTTGGTTAGTACTTCATATAATCAATGACTATCTAATATATAAGAAATTGAACAATAAATATTGATGAATTCAACGTTTATATGATAACTACAATGTACAATATCACTTCTTCAATAAATGATAAAGGAACGTGGCATTCAATGTAACAATCAACACTTCATTTAGATAATGCCTTAAACAACCATTCAATTTCTCACAAGTAAAGTGGTAGCTGCACAATGATGTTAATAGCAAAACGATGATGGCAAAAATTAGTTAGTAGGGTTAGTCTTAGGCTAGGGTTAGAATAGTTAGGGTTTGTTCAAAGTTTTTGAAGTTGTTTTGGTCAAAGTACTCACACGCTAGGCCTTAGATAAGTGCGTTCCTAGGGTAAATGGAGTCAAAAGGAGGATGCAAGTTGAAGGATAAAAAGATAATAGTAGGACCAAGGAAGAGAGGGTTAAACCTTGAGGTGTTGCTATGGCAAGGCCTCAGGGATGAAACCTTAGGGGAGAGAGGCTCACTTTGGTGTAGGGGAACTAGGCCTCAGTTCTCTCTCCTCCTTCCTTAGCTCAATGGAAAAACAACTAGCTCAAAATATTGCATAAGACTAAGACAAGAAGGTTTGCAAGAAATGTGTTGCTAAGGCAAGGCTTCACTAAGCACACCCTAGGGAAAAACGGTTCACCAAGGTGTAGGGGAACTAGGCCTTGATGCATTTTTTCATTCTTAGCTTCAATAAGGTAAACACGGATAGCATAGGAAAAGATAGATTTGAGTGTTGCTATGGCAAGGCTCAATCCTCTTCAACAAGGGATAGAAAGAGTAGAGTGTTGCTAAGGCAAGGCTCTATCTCACTTCAGCAAATAAAATGGAAAAAAATCTTGATAGGGACAAGAGACAATGACCTTCAATGTGTGCTTGTCCCCTAGGGTTTAAATCAAAAAATTATAACCATAAATGCAAGAGAAACAATACTACAACCATTGAATTAAGAAGTTTTGCATAAATTTACTTACATTCAATCAAGAAATCAAGTAGCAAACCCTATTTGTAACACCTTCCACCCAGATAAATGCCATAAATGCCAATAAAAGACTTCCTTCAACAAGTGCACCTCACAATTTCAGCCAAGAACTCCAAGTGTAGCGCAAATTTCAGACCTCACTAATGAGTGAGTGAAAGATGATGAAAAAATGAAGGTTAAAACCCTCAATTTATACAGTACAATGACCTAATTTCACTTTTAGGCCATAAAAAAGGCTGACAAGGACAAAATACGAAAATCATATTTTTTTACATTAAATGCTTAATATTAAGCCCTAATCAAGCAATAGAGAGATGTCATGCCCCTTTTAGGGTGACGTTATCCCTTTCTAGGGAAAATAAAACATCCTGGAGAAAAACGTTAGCCCTCCTTGGGCTTCTCCAACCTGCCACACGTGCCAAAACTACCCTAGCTATCTCCCAAAACGTCCATGCTACTAGGTGATGTCATGGTCATGAATGGGGACGTCCTAGGCCTTCCAAGGCCAACGTCTCACTGAAAAGGGCACAAACCCCCTAGGTCAAGCTCTATTAGGGTGCCTCTACAAAATGTCGTCCTTCTCTCTTATGAAAACCCCTTTGTCCTGTCTCTGCCCCCTGCTGGGGTCTCAACATCCATCTGGTGGGTTATTTAGCCCCATGGAGGTTTGAACTGATCATCTCCCCATGTGTACCAGTCCAACATGGTACTTGTCCGTCAAGCATGATCTTGCACATCAACAGCTACGCCCTCCATGGGCTCATAAGTCACAGGCATCATAGCAATGTCAATTACATCTCAACATCAATATTATTAAACATGTGCATAAAACCCCTATTAACCCAGTTAAAATCTCAAAGACATTATACAAGATTGCAATACAAGTTTGGAGAAAGTGAAAGGGTGTCCTATTGGGCTAGTGTTCAATGGAAAAGGAAAGTTCCTGGAAAATACTTCATCTAATCCATGTAAGTGAGGTGATGTGGATAAGGTATGTCCTCACAATGGGTGCAGTGAGAGCTAGGGATTTCAAAGTTTTACCTTTGGGTGCATTTGTAGAAGGCGAGTTGCACCTGTCCTAGATGCAATTTTTCCAAGCCCATTCATGCCTTTTATTCTTTTATTCTTATTTCTTTTTTATTCAAGAAGCTAATTAGGGGACACTGCCCTGGCATGGTGACCAGTGGTGGCAGCTTTACCCACAAGTACTTTCACAGACATGAGAAGGTTGGCTCGTTATGATACCCCCTTTCTCTTGGCCATGCAACCAAGAGTCACTACCCTAGCATGGTAACCAGCTGCTAGTAGTGTCATACTACTAGATAGCCATGAACCTAATAGGCTATCTCGTGATGAGACCCTTATCCTCTGACTATATCTTGTTTTTATTATTTTTTATGGGTCCCTCTTGTTTCTTGTTGAGAATCCTTTTATTGCTTTCTCGGAGATCCCTGGGCGAAGCATCTCGAGGTTATAGTTTTAGGATTTTATCTCTTTTCATCTTGCTTTTATATTTTGGGCCTTTAGCCCCTTCTTCCCATGAGATAAGGTGCAATCCTCAAATGATAGGTCAACCCAGTTCCTGGACAAGTGTAATGGGATAGATGAGCGGGAGGCAAGATGAAAAAATGGTGCTATGATGAGAGCAGACGATGGATTTTCAGAAATCCCCCTAGTGGCAAACTAAAACCTATGGACACAGGCTTACTAGGGCATCCTGGCATTCCCACTAGACATGGTCAAGTGAGAAAGTATAAGATCCAAGAATTTGTTAGAAACAAAAGGAATTAAATACACATATTCAAAGGTTTTGATGATCATAGTGACACATACCATGATACCCAGACTCATTACCTCATGGAGCAAGAACCATCTCTGACACAAGAACAAGCTGACGATGATGGATGTTGTTGCTGCTCGCAAGGTAGAGGCGCTGAAATAGAGAAAAGATGGGCCATCTAGGGCCATGCTAAAGTTGATCCGGCTCTCGGTACTCCATGTCTGGGACCTGTGGGCCTCGAGACATGATCTCCTAGCTATCCCTAAAAGTGGGGGATAACATCTGGCTCCAACTCGGGGACATGTGCTCACCATAGAGTGCATGAGAACCTCATCATCTCTGGCATAACTTGTTTACCTGC
>JASDQU010790115.1:42666-53976 GCA_032191745.1 Picea mariana | reverse complement strand
ATGACCCTATATTGGAAGGGTCTGATTTGTCTTGATGGAATATTAGCTTGAGGGGGATGTGTTTCCATTTCCTCAGGAAAATCTAGTGTAAATTGTTGAAAGAATAAATGGGCAAGAATGCTCTATTGTCATGATAAAGGAAACATGGTTATGTCTTTGACAATTGCATGAGAATAATTGTGAACAGTCATGAGTGAAATGATCTAAATCGATAGACAATGTTGAAAATGTGAAGTGTGCCAGAGTGGACACACACAACATACAAATGCATGTGGTTAAGTGCATGGAAGCACAACATGAAATCAAGCTGATAACGTAAAGATATCTATTTGAATGTATTTAAAATGCATCATAAGAATGCATGATCATATTCCTTGTGGAATGTTGGATAGAAATATAAAATAATGAAGCTGAGGTTGACCCAAGAATGAGGTCATGTTAGACCGTTTGGATATGTAACAAGAGAGTTGTATGTTGAAGAAGTTCCTGTGGAGGAACTATGTAAAGAAATCTGTCAGGAGAATAAAGCTATAACCTTAATGACTGTTGAGAGTTGGGAAGTCATTTGCAAATCATATTAATATAAGAGTCCTAGATTACATTTTAAAATATCACGCATGAGTAAAAAATACATGCAAACGAATGAGGACCAATACGATTTTTGGTTGGGAAATGTGCAGAATGCACAAGTTCATAATTCTTTATGAAAAAGAATCTTGCTAATGTAGCATTCTGAATTACCCAAGAAGGTCAAGGTGAACATCAACAAGACTTCTCAAATAAAAGAGTAGGGAGGTTCCAAAAATGGATACGTTGTGGAGGCAAAGAAGGAGAAAAGGATTAATACTTTTCTCACTATAGAATTGTGAATTATGAGACATAGTTGTATGATTTAAAAGAGAAACCATGAAACAATTACAATTGGTAAATGAAAGATAAAATAATGAAAGTTTTTAAATGAATGGGCTTGGTTAAGCTATACTGTGTGAAGGAAGTGAGGCCTTGAAACAAATTCAACTGGGATGAAAGTTGTTGGCACAGGGGAAGGCCCAGGGTTCAATGCTTCAACAATGCACCAACAAAACCCTAACTACCGACCCTTTCGGCAACACCTATGAAATAGATGAAGTCTCACCCAAGGTAGAGGCAGGGGTGGTTGTAGGACTCCAGTGTCTGCAAACTTAGCTAGGACACTGATATGTGATTACAACACCTTAAGTAAACACTTAGCAGTTGTCATTCATTAGTATTTAGTCTCTGTCTATAATGTGGATAAACCCTAATTACAACACAACACAATATTCAACAAGATTCAACACATTCAAGCAATAAGCACATCAACATAGATCAGATCTAGCATCTTATTCACATCATTAGGCACTAAGATATCATATTCATCTAAGTATACATCATTGCACTAAGAATTAATCATATGAACCATAAAAAAACCATAATGCACAAAGCAACCACAACACAAGATATACATGGTTCACCCCCAGCCTGGGGCTACATCCACCAACTCTTCTTCTCTTTATTGTCTTCTGTCAATAAAGAGCCATAAGGTCCTACTTCGCATAGGACAAGAGATCTGTGTGCACCTCACCATATCCTCCTTCCCCGAGCCAGGCTATAGCACAAAGCCTTTACATAGTCTCTTACAATTACTTGCACTTAGCCTTGCAAGCCTCACACAGTATGCACAAAGCATTTACAACTATCACTTGCACTTAGCACATTGGCCTCATTACCTTTAGCATCGCCTACTTACATCACCTAGCTTTCTATTTATACATTACAAAATGTCCTAGGCATGGTTAAACCCATGGGCCGACATCCCATAGCTATTACATAAGCCCAAAACCCAAAATTCCCTAAACAAGGGGCCAAGATCCCACAATCTCCACTTCGACTTGTGCTCCACCTTCGACAGCCTGTCGAATTCCCAAAATAGGTCAAACGTAACCAAGGATCACCAAAACTTGGTCAAGGTCCAAAAGGACCCCAACACTCACCTGTGACCCATCTCGAGTCGCTCTGATTTGGGTAGCTCTGCCTCAAAAGCCTCGATCTTGGCTCAAGCTGCTTCAACCTATTGCTTCGCCAAGGCCTCCTGCTCGACAAAATCTTGAATAACTACCTCGTTCACAGGTCCCTCTAAGCGTTGTTCTACTGAAGTGACTACTTGTTCCAGCTTTGCTCCTCAGCCTTCAATCTCGTCAAACAGTTGGAAAGCTTTGTCCTAGACTGGTTGGAGCCTCTAAGTTACTTCCATGACTTTGCTATGTATGGTATGGACCTGCTGCTAAGTAGTGCATTGTTCCTAGGATCTTTTCATTCTTTCAACTGCTGACAGGAGCGTCAACTGTGCCTGTATTGTCGCCACTTGCTGCTTTGCTTCTTGGAGCTGTGACTCCAGTGTCTTCAGTTCAGGGTCCTTAGTAAGTTGCTCATAAGTCTACACACTTCTACTGCTAAGTTGTTTACATTCCAAAGCTAATGCTATGATCCTCTCAACTACGCTCCGGGTAGTGGATTCTCTTTGGTCTCTCACGTCCTGCGAAGTACTTGGTATTGTTTGTAGCTCTATATATGCTATTCTCTATTGAAGCTGCTGGATGGCTTCAATAAGCTGTGCTACTTGATGCTGCACTGGGTCTTCCTCCTTTTTCTCTAAGCCCATTATAGAGCGAAGTGCTCTGCTGACTACTTCTTTTACTCCAACTTTCTCTGTGAGCAACTATTCTTTCTCATGCTGGATCTGTGCTTTCTCCTCTTCAAACTTTGCTTGGAGGTCATCCTTCTCCTGCTACGCAACTCGACGTTTCTCTCACTTCCTTTTGTTCTTGCTTTAGGGCCACTATGGCATGTTCTATTTCTTCCTGTGAGTGACAAAGGCGGGCTTCAGTCACATCGACTAGTCTACGGAGTTGGGTAGGCTCATCTCCCAACTCTATTTCTTCTGATGATGGGGGCACAGTGGANTCTTCTTCAATACTTTTGTACATGGTTTCTTGTTTAGCTTCGTTTCTCTGCAAAATATCTTCCGAGGCATATGATACAACTACGATGATGAAGTCAAATTCATCGAGTGTGAACACAGTCTACAGCTTGGTCTTACTAGCTTTTGACTTCTTCCGCGATGTGGGTTTCATGGGATAAACCTTTCTTTTGTTAGACGGCTCTGCATCATCAGGGGGATTCTGTGGCAGTGTTACTTCACCTTTCTTTTGTTGATCTTCTTTTCCATTATTCTCTTCTTTATCTACTTCATCATCACCTCCTCCTCCAAGTGATTCTGAAGCAGTTTCTTCTGATGCACTGCTCAACTATTGGACCTCTTTTATCTTCTTCCTTCTGCTAGTTCTAGATGTATCATGCCCTTCACGAGTGACCACTGGGCTTCCAATTAGTTTGGGGTCGAACAGTTCTACGGGGTCAACAGGGATAAGGAGCTCTGCAGGCCATTCCTTAGTTATTTTTTCTAGGTCCTCCTCTGTGAGTTAGTAATAACTCTGTAGTACTTCTTTGTGTTCGTCTCCACACGCAATGATGTAGATAAAATGTCTGTCTGCGTGGAACTTGACAAATGGTCTGAACTTGTGCAGGGTGTTCAACATTATACGAGGGACAGCCTCAATATCTCTCTTTAACTGGAGGTAGTAGGTGTGGAACACCACGTTTGGCTACCATTGTTTTCCCATATCACTCGAATACCAAATCGAAGTGAACTTCGCGGCTAATGGTTCAGATGGATCTATTTCAATGAAGGTCACACCTTCCAACATCTCCCAAGCTATGAAAGCGATGAGGATCAACAACCAACTAAAATGGAACTCATAGCCTTGATCCTGAGCTTTGCTATAGTCTTGGTCTAACTGGTTCACTAAGTACTTTTCCTAGTTAATTTGTATCCCTTCTACGCATTTTCCTGCGAGGTCAACAATAAACCCTGTGACGTGCATGGGTATGTTCTTCCGGACTAGCTTACCAGGAATCAACTGGCAAGCAAGGTGAACTGCACCATTCTGGATGGAGGCTACCTTGTAGCCTCGCTTCCCCTTCTCCACATCGCCGTATGTATCTTTAATCTTTTGCGCCAGGGCACGGTCTGCAGCCTTCCCTGGGTAAGTCTTGCGGGTCTGGTCTCTGCATGCTCAATTCTGTGATCAGATGGATCAACGTCGGGTCTATAGTGATGCGTATGTCTAACCACAGGTAGCCACCATGGAAGCTTGACAGCAGGATCTTAACGCACACGTTAACCTCCTGGTGCCTTCCAAAATGGGGTATTTTCATCACGTTCAGAATAGTGGACTGCGCGAGGTCCATAGTCCATGGTTGGGGGATTATCCTCGACTTCTTCCCCTTCATCCTAGTAAAATACCTATGAGGGTAGAGCATGCTGAAGTTCTTGTGATCCCTTAGGTTGAAGTCGCTGATCTTTAGTGTCATGATCTTATCTGACTGAGGCTTGCCTGTGCATATCCCTTTCAGGAGGTACGCAGTGACCAAGGTTTTGTCGAAGTCCTTGGGGACTCTGTCGCGATTCACCATGTAGGATAAAGGTGGGATGTAGTCGGGAAGGATGGATGGGTTTAAATTTTCATTTTCCAACTCATCTCGATGCTTGGTTCTTTTCTCGATCGTAGCTCGAGATGGTTTGTATCCACAAGCAGTCAACGGGGAGGCTTGCACTCCTCTCGTCAATGAAGCTTGAATTTTGATGGACACCGCCTTCTCAGCCATAAGTTTGATTAGAACTTCTTCGATAGAATTTTCTACGGCATTGAATTCGTCCGACATGCATGCTTGGGATCAGATAACTCAGGTCGATGAACAAATGCTCAATGCAATAGAATAGGTAGTGAAGTCTTAGTAAGCACAACACAGTAACAATGAGTTCTCTTGTTGGCTCGGATACAATTCACAAATTTTTTCTCAGTGAAAAAGTCAACAGAATAAGTAGACAATGATGTAATAGATCCCTCCAACGGATAAGAGGCCTTCATAAATGCAGTTTTGTCCATTACGACGCGGTCCCAATGGTATGATGGCTAGCTTTCTGATCATAATTGTTGTTCTAACCATTCGGGAACGTCAATCTAACAATTATAATGCCTCCAATGGTCATATTTCTCCGCCATGGCAAAGTGCCAATTTGAGCTACTCTGATATTTTGACGAAGTTCAAATTTTGGAGACCTTCCTTTTGCGAAGTATTCTCTAGAACTTCCTATAATTTCTCTAACTTTGCTTTCTTCTTGCTGATCTTTCTAGCCTTCTTCCCTATGATCTGTGTCTCAGTATTCCTCTTTCCATTTTGATTCTTATCTCCTCTTGGCATAGTAACTTCGCATTGGTGATGGTATTTACTAGGGTTCAAGGGCAATACTTCTTCTCTGTCTGGGGTAGGTTCTCTACTCTCTTGTACAGACAGGTGTTTCAAATCTTCTTGTGTTCTTTCAACTTTGACATCCATATTTCTGGTCCTTAGTAGCTTCGATTGGTTTTCTTGTTCTTCCAGTAAGTGTGCTATTCTCTTAGCCATGAAGTTCCTTAGTTCTTGCTTTTTATGTTCTAGAGCTTCCTCTTCTTTTCTTCGGGTCCGATCTTTCTCAATCCAGGTTTTTCCTAGTAGCATAGAAAATAGAGTTTTGTTCTCAATAAATTTAACAACCTCAAATTCTTTTTTTGTCGAAGTGCCATGAGCACTCATAGATGTCTGGGTAAGTCTTCCACATACGGTTATAAAATTTCCTCTAAATAATCCTATTCCTCCCAATGAAAGAATCATAGCAGGATTTCCTAAAATTTCCCAAGTTCTTTTTGTCATAATATTCACCCGTGTTTCCTCATCCAGAACACAGTCTATGTCGAAGTCTCGTATTCTTGTTTTTATGCACTCTTTCTCTTTGAAGATCTATGATAAGTTGATATCTCTGTGGTCATTCAGGGTTTCTTTCATTTGTAGTAATACAGTCTCTAATTCTTTCTGGGGTTCTCCATGGTCTTAGTTTCTTGGCCTTTCTCAGGGTTTTCTTGTCTCATATTCATTCTTTCAACCTTAGAAATTATTCTAGGGAAATCCAGAACGTCATGGTCCATAACTTTACAACAAAGACAACTAGGTCTTCTACTAGGGCATTCCTTAGCAATGTGTCATGGTCTTCTGCAATTGTAACAAAGAGTTAATCCTCTCTTTCTCTTAAATGATCCCCAGTCTTTCTTATACTGTGCACTAGGATCATGGTGGCTAACCTACAAAAAATTCTTCCTAGGATCCTGCATCCATTTGTTAGTCTAAAAATTATTTCTATGCATAGGAATAACATATATCTCACAATTTCTATCATATCTACTCATATCAAACCTTCTTTCTTCTAGTTGTGCCCTAGTTTTCAGACTAGGACAAAATTTATCAAACATATCTAGGTCCATACTTTTGAAACAAAAACTTTCACTTATTTTACCTTTATTAGAGCACAAAGCTTTCAGATCTTATCGCTTCAATAAAAAAAATTCATTGATCATACCTCTATCGGAGCACAAAGATTTCAGATCTTACCTCTTTTCTTCAGATCTACCTCTTTTCTTAGCACGGATCTTTCGCAAGTCAAGTAGAATATTGCGCACTTAAAGAAACAGGTCTACGCACAAAGATTTCTTTTGTTTCCTCAGTTCCCAGCAATCACAGTTTCAGGTCCCGAAAACAGAACGATTTGTTGGCACAGGGGCAGACCCAGTGTTCAAAGCTTCAACAATGCACCAACAAAACCCTAACTATTGATCCTTTCGGCAACACTTGCAAAGAAGATGAAGTATCACCCAAGGTAGAGGCAAGGGTGGTTGCAAGACTCCAGTGTCTGTAACCTTAGCTGGGACACCGATCTGTTCTACCTGTTGCCTTTGTTGTTCAGCATGCTGGCTTCGCTGTGAACTTCCACCTCTTTCCGTTCTGGTCTGAGGCTTCTTCCAATCATCCTTATATTTCTGGAACCTGTCTTGGGCAACTGATTTACCTTTCGGCTGGCTCTTACCTCGCCCTCGCTGTGCTGGCTTACGGCTTAGCTTTTCTTCTGCCTTCAACGCCATCTGATACGCATCCTCAATTGTTCTGATGGTTTTCATACTCATCTCATCCTGGATATCGTATCTCAAGCCATTCATATATCTGGAAACTTTTTCATCATCACTCTCCCGGTGACCTGCTCTGATATTGAGCTTGTAAAATTCTTCGCTATACTCCTTTACCGTCATTAACTTCTGTCTCAGGTTCTGCATTCTCCTGAACAGTGTGATCTGATAGTCCCTTGGGATGAACTTTGCCTTCATCTTCGCAATCATTCGATCCCAGCTTTTGATCTTTTGCTTTCCTTTGGAATGTATATCTGCTTGAAGCTCGTCCCACCATAATGTTGCATGTCCTTTCAATTTCGTGATAGCATGCCTAACTTTCTTATCCTCTTCGATATCTTCATAATCGAAGTAGGTGTCAAGAGATCTAATCCAATCTAGAAGCTCTTCTGCATCCAAACTTCCTTCATAGACTGGAATCTCCATTTTTGTCTTTGAACTCATCTGAGCGATAGCCTTAATTAACTGTTCATTGGCGGCATCCTCGGCTGCAACTTCTCCTTGTTGTTCGGCTTCCACTTCGCCTTTGAAGTCACTTAGATCTCCAGCATTTGTTGTGCGTCTCTGCGTTGCTTCCATATCTTCCAATCTCGCTCTAAGATCGCGTATCTTCCTCTCCATCTCTGGATTCCCTGCCAGCCTACCTCTTCTTCTCACCTCCCTGTCCTCTGGGTCAGGTGACTGCCTTTCTCTCCTCGGCGGTATGGTGAATTTATTCCTTCTCTGCTATAGAAAGCAAAGAAGTCCTGCTCTGATAAGGAATCTGATACGCAACTTTCTTCCTCTTTCTCCCTCTATCTGAAATATACAAACAAAGACTCGCTCTGATACCACACTGACGCAAACGGCCACCCGGGGCAAGTCCGCTTCCACCAGGACCTTCTCTTTCCTCGGCCCGAAGAGCTAACTGCTTCTTCAAATCCCTTCTCGGGACTTTTCTGCACCCACAGGATGCTCTTTACGACCTCCCTGCTGCCTTATCGAGAAATCGGACCTCGCGTGATCGCGAGTCTTGAACTCACAGAATCCGGTCTTGTAAATCCCCGAACCCCGATGACTAATTGCCTATGGCTTTCTGACTTCTTATCGGGAATTACCCCGTCGAGAAATCGGTACTCACGCTGTCGTGAGTCACTGCTCTTATGAATCCCTGATTCCCGATCTCCGATGGTACTTCTGTGAACCTTAGCCCCCTCCGGCTATTCTTTCGCATGTGACCGCTATCCATGAGACCACGGTCCTCTTCCCATTCGGAATTTTAGAATTCGCGAAGTAGCAATGCGTAGAACTTACACTCGTGGGATTTTCGATCCTCCAATCCCTGATGACACCTGTCCTCCTTTATTGCGCTCGACGCTCCACACGCTAACCAATGGTCGCCGAGATATCGCCTCCCGTGACTTCACAATCTTTGACGCAATTCTCTGCGGCTCCAACTCGCGAACCTCCAAGCTCACGATATGCCGATGCCACCTGTCGCCGTCTCCCTACAGGGCTTCCCTCCCGACACCTGTCTTCCACCGGAATGGCATGACTGTGGGACCATCGCGTTTCACGAAATCGCGGTTTCTCTTGGTGCAATTCCGTTGTATGCGAGAACCCCGAATTACTGAACCCCGACTCCCCGGGATCTCGCGACACTTATCCCTGCTGTGATCCACGACGCTGATCCTCTCGGGATTTCGCGGATCATGATTCCTTTCCACAAGAGTTCACGACCACCAAACCTCCGATATCCCGAACTGCGAATCTCCGGGATCTTCCTCTGCTCCTTGGCTTAAACCCGACGCAACTCTCTTGAGATCTGACGGCTGTCGGAACTTCACGGTTTCCTTCGACGAATCCTGGCCGTCGATTCCTCCTTTTTGGAGATTTCTCAAAAATGACTAAGTGTTCCTTCTCGCACTTTGCCTTTCAAAGCCTACGCTTGGAACTCACTCTTGAAATGTCCTTCGACCCATAAACTCCTGGTCTCTCCTTCAATTACATCACGAAGGAACTATGCCTCTTGAGCTTTTTAACTCTGACTCTCTCACAGGGTCTTGCGCTCACTCCTTGCGCTCAGCATTCAACAACTTCTCAAGTGTTGAATCCTTCAGACTCTGCGCAACTCCTGCAACAGCAGTCTTTAGCTTCCTTTTCTCAGATTAACTACTGAGACATCTTCCTTCAACCTGTACACTCCTTGCGCGGCTGCAATGAACCACTTCCACTTCTGGATAGATAAGAACAAAAGTTAAACTATCGAACCCTCATCAACGCACTCCTTGCGGATGAATTCAACTGCACTATTTGCAGGAATCTCCTGGCTCAGATAGAGAAACAATTGAAACTTATTCTCTTCTCTCTCAGACTTCAGTTTAAACCCTGAAATCACATGCACAACATATACAAAGCAAATGCATAACCAGAAAACAATCATTCATGAGCACATAAACCACATACACAGAGAAACAACACCAGCCATGAATTTGAATCAGAACTGTCTTCTATTAATTCAAAACATCTGTACATGGGTGTTCTTCACAATTTTCTCTTCTTACTCTTCTATTCTGAAGGCTGGCTTATGGCTCCTGGCTAATGTTACAATGATACAATAAGGGTGTCTATATCCGTTTTCCCTCTCAGACTCTAAAACTGTTTAATCTGGAAATAAAATCCTATCTACCTACATTAAATCTATTAATTGCCTCCTATCTACTTCAGACAAGAGCATATTGGTCGAGGTCTGATACAATACAAAAGGCGCTCCTTCATAAAGGATTCATTAAAGACTTGCGCTACAATCCCAAAGCACTTTCAAAAATTTGGGTTTGTTTCTCCAGCTGAACTTTCGCTTGATGTGTTGGCTCGCTTGCTGAGTTGGCGATGCTCCTGCATCACATATACAATCACCCTATTACATATACATTTAACCACATGTATGATACTTATGGGTTCATATCAAAAACCTCTTCCATAGCTAAATCATTCATGGGTACAAGAGGATAAAGCATCACAAAAAACCTAAATGATGATGACCTAGTGTCCAAACTCTTTATGTACTCTTGGGTATAGTGATCCTTGGAATGAGGTAAGCTAGAGATGCGACATGACATTAGAACCTTGGGGAATGATCAAAAGATATATGGCACTACAAGATAGAGCAATGAGATGTTCAATTAACAATAGGTGTACTCATTAATATCATGATAGACATAGAAATTTGATTTTGATTTTGATAATTTAAGGCATAATATTAATGCCACAAATAACTTATTGTTGAATTTCATTGTTAAGATAAGATTAGATGCCTAGATTATGGTGGCCCTAGATGATTCTTATTCATTTGTAACCTTTAGTTACCTTCCCTCCAAGCACGACATGAACACTACCACCATGACATCATAATAATAAGTCACTCTTACCCCTACTTTTTGTACTAACATGTTATATAATTGAATTGATTCACATGAAGATTCCATAGGAGCATTCCATTATTCCTACTTCAAATCTATGCTTCCTAGTATCATCCAATGAGAATTACTCCTACTAGTATACCCAACTTCCACTATCGACATATGAATGCATACAAACTAGACCTTCCTCATTCAATGGGAAAGATTTGTATTTGTGTCCACTTCACAAAATATATTGGGGAATGGCCATTCTCAATCAATGATACTAATAGGGAAAACCCCCGAATTAGTATGACAATTTTGTCTTAGGGTTTCCCTCACTCTTTTGTCCCCGGTTCCTCCCTCTATGCTATTGAGTCAGGAGGAGAGCCAATTTTCCACTAATCCACACTAATTCCTCCTTCCTATGCAATCTCCCATATGCTTGGGAGTCATTCCATTCAATTCAATTGTTAATAATCTCACACCAGTCTCCCTTAGTAAATTGAAAACTTGGGCTTCTTCTCGCAAAGATTGGTGCACGTATTTAGTCACCAATTCAACCAAATCGTCTTCTTATTCTTCAGTTTCTTCATCCTTTGGCTCCATGCATTGTACCATTTAGGCTTTGCACTTCCCAGTTGGTTTCCATGTTCCAGTCGCTATAAAAATATGCTTATTAGTATTCATCAAACCCATGTTCCACACTACAAGAGCCGGCATAGAAACCCCACATACAACCAGAATATGAGCTAAACACGTCGTGGGCATTGGGCACTACCTGTTTCAATGCTTTTTCC
>JASDQU010790115.1:20950-36412 GCA_032191745.1 Picea mariana | reverse complement strand
ACTTTTTTCATCTTCAGTTTGTTGTATGTTCCCCTCGGGAACCTTTCTTTCCTCAAATGTGCCAGAACTAGATCACCAACTTCAAATTGAAGTTGTATTCTATGTTGATCGGCTCTGTGTTTGTATTCTTGGATTGATTTTAGTAACTGCTCCTTCACCTGGCTGTGAAGTTCCTTCATTGCTTCAGCGAATTCTTCTGGACTAGAATTGCTAGTCGCAGTCTGTTCTGAATCCCTTAATTCAGAAACTCCTCTTGGTTATGTTCCATATACAATCTAAAATGGACTTTGGCCTATGCTCCTGTTCACTGAATCATTGTATGCGAACTCTACTTGCAGCAATATGCTATCCCAGCTGCTACGGTGCTCTATCACCAAGCTCCTCAGCAAGTCTCCTAGACTTCTGTTCACCACTTCCGTTTGCCCATCTGTCTGAGGATGATAAGCAGAACTAAATGCCAAGTTAGTTCCCAACTTCTTCCACATTGTCCTCCAGAAATTCCCTATGAATTTTTTGTCCCTGCCCAAAACTATGCTTTTCGGCAATCCATGAAGTCGAACAATCTCTTTGAAAAACAAATTTGCGATGTGAGTTGCATTGCTAGTTTTCTGGCATGGAATGAAGTGTGCCATTTTAGAAAACCTGTCAACTACCACAAATATTGAATCAACACCTCTTTGTGTCCTCGGCAATCCCAACATGAAATCCATGCTAATTTCATCCCACGTCTTATCTGGTATGGGCAATGGCTGATAAAAACCCGCATTCTACTTCCTTCCTTTTGAATGATGGCAAATCCTGCATCTGTCCACAAACCTTTTGACCTCTTCTCGCATCCCTGGCCAAAAGTATGACTCGCTCAGCTTTGCAAATATCTTGTCATGGCCGAAGTGTCTTGCTAAGCCTTCGCTGTGTTTCTCCTTCAACAGGTTCTCCCTCATGGAGCATTTTGGAATACACAGTTGATTTCCTCTGAATAGTAATCCCTCCTGGATCATGTAGTCTACCCAAGGGCTTATGTCTCTGAGAATTGGATTCTCAGCTGCTTCATACACTTCCTTGGAATCTTGATCATCTGCATACATGTCCCTCATATCATCAAAGCCTAACATCCTGACTTTGAACTCCTGCAACAACAAACATTTCCTACTCAAAGCATCAGCCACTTTGTTAGCAGTACCAGAAATATGCTTTATTACAAAAGTAAAATTTTGCATGTATTCAACCCACTTAACATGCCTCTGATTCAAATTTTCTTGTTGAGTCACAAACTGTAATGCATGGTTATCACTATATAAAACAAATTCTTTTGGAATCAAATAGTGCCTCTGTTTTTTCAATGCCTGAATGATGGCATAGAATTCTTTATCATACGTGGAGTATCTTTCTTTTTCCTCATTCAGCTTCTCACTGAAATATGCAATCGGTCTATCCTCCTGACTCAAGACCGCTCCTATGGCAAACCCGCTTGCTTCACATTTCACCTAAAATGTCTTTTGAAAATCCGGCAACACCAAAACCGGTTGCTCTGTAATCTTTCATTTCAACAAATTGAAACTCTTCTCAGGCTCTTCAGTCTAGTGAAAAGATTTGTGTCTTTTCTTCACTGCATCCATCATTGTCGCACTAATAACACTGAAATTCCTGACGAATTTTCGGTAGAAACTAGCCAATCCATGAAAACTTCTCACCTCAAAAATATTTCTCGGTGATGGCCAATTCTTGATTACTTCTACCTTATCCGGATCCATCTTTAATTCATTTGCTGAAATAACAAACCCCAAATAAATGAGTTCTGTCTTCATGAATGAGGACTTCTTTATATTTATCAACAGCTTCTCCTGCTGTAGCTTCCTCATCACAATGGCCAAATGCTTCAGATGTTCAGCCTTTGTCTTGCTGAAAACCAATAAGTCATCCAGATACACGATGACAAATTTCCCAATGAACTCCTTCAGGACTTCATTCATCAACCTCATAAAAGTACTCGGTGCATTCGTCAATCCAAACGGCATGACAAGCCATTCATACAATCCTTCATTGGTTTTGAAAGCCGTCTTCCACTCATCACCTTCTCTCATACGAATCTGATGATATCCACTCTTCAAATCTATCTTTGAAAAAAAAATTGCTCCACTCAAGAAATCCATCAAATCATCCATTCTTGGCAATGGGAATCTATACATGATAGTTATCTTATTAATGGCCCTTGAATCAGTGTACATCCTTTAGCCTCCGTCTTTCTTCGGACTGAGTACTGTTGGAACAACACATGGACTCAAGCTTTCCCTGACCAAACCTTTGTCCAACAACTCCTGGACCTGTCTTTTAACCTCTTCATTCTCTTGTGGCGTCAATATGTACGTGGCTTTGTTTGGCAAACTAGATCCTGGTATGAGGTCTATATGATGACTCACACTCCTCATCGGTGACAATGAACGAGGTAATTCATCCACTACAGTATCAGCGAACTCTTCCAGCAGTTCCTAAACTTCTTCTAGCAAATCATCCACTCTTGTGCTAGTCAAAACAATTCTCGGTTTTCTAACCACAAAGAATTGTGGATCCTCCTTCTTCTTAACTTCTGTAAGAAGTTCCTTCCCACTCATGAGAAGTACTCTGTCGCTTACTTCCGGTTTCGCCTCCTTATCCTCAATTGGATGCAACGTGTGGTTTCTCCCATTCTTCTCCAGGGTATATGTGCTCATCCTCCCATCATGAATCACATTTCTATCATATTGCCATGGTCTTCCAAGCAATAGATGACAAACATCCATAGGAATAACATCACATAAAATTTTATCATTATATCCTCCTATCTTGATGTCAACTAAGCATTGTTTAGTGAAATTTACTTGATATCCCTTCTGTTGCCATGAAACTTTGTATGGACTTGGATGATCAGTTGTCTCCAGCTCTAGCTTTTCTACCATCTCGGTTGAAACGAGATTATCTGTGCTTCCACTGTCCACAATGACCTTGCACACTCTATCCTTGGTCTTGCAAGAAGTCCTAAAAATATTGTTCCTCTACGTTGTATTCTCCATCTCCTTCTCTGGTCTCAAAAGGACCTTCCGCATCACCAGCGACTTTCCGCTTTCAACATATTTCGCTTCAACATCTCACCTCTGTGCCTCGGCGATGTGAGTCTCTCCAATTTCTTTCTTTTTCTCTAGACACTCAAACGACCTGTGCCCATTCTTTCCACACGTGAAGCATGTAATTACTCCACCTCTTCCTCTTCCTCTACCTCTGGTACGAGGAAACCTATCATTATCATCATATCCTCCTCTTTGTTCAATTTGTTGTCCTCTCTACTCAACATATGGCCTTCTCTATGAGGTTCCACCTCTTTCAAATTTTTCCTGAGGTTTCTTCCATTTGTCCTTGGGCTTCTGGATTCTTTCCTGTGCAACTGCTTTGCCTCTGGGATGACTTCTGCCTCGGCCCCTTTGACTCTACTTTTGGCTCAGCTTCTCCTATGCTTTCAGATCCATTTGGTAAGCATCCTCCACCGTCTGGATGGTTGCCATACTTATTTCATCCTAAATTTCATACCTCAGGCCATTCATATACCTAGCCACCTTTTCATCATTGCTTTCACGTGACCTGCCCTGATATTCAACCTGTAAAATTCCTCGGTATACTCCTTCACTGTCATCAGCTTCTGTCTCAGGTTCTACATCCTCCTAAACAGAGAAATTTGATAATCTTTGGGAATGAATTTTGCCTTCATCTTTGCAATCATTCTGTCCCAGCTCTTAATTTTCTGCTTGCCTTGGCAATGCCTATCATCTTGCAGTTCATCCCACCATAAAGCTGCATGTCCTTTTAATCTCGTGATGGAATGCCTAACCTTCTTATCCTCTTCGATATCTTCATAATCGAAGTAGGTGTCAAGAGATCTAATCCAATCTAGAAGCTCTTCTACATCCAGATTTCCCTCATAGACTGGAATGTCCATTTTTACCTTGGTACTCATTCTTGCAACAGCTTTAAGTAAGCGTTCGCTCGCTGCATCTTCCTCTGGGATTTCTTCTTCTCTATGTCCAACATCACCTTCATCCTCGGATTCACTGATATCTCCTGTATCATCTTTGCGCCTCTGTGATGTCTCCATGTCCTCCATTCTGGCACGAAGATTATGCATTTCTCTCTCCATGTCTAGATTTTGTACTGGCCTACCCCTTCTCCTCGGTGGCATGGTGAATTCTCTCTGTCCTTTGCTACAGAAAGCAAAGAAGTTTTTCCGGTGCTCTGATACCACTTGACGCAGGCACGCCAACCTGGGTGGCACGTCTGCTCACAGGACCTTTCTCCTTCCTCGGCCCGAAGAACTCTAAAGTTCTCCTATTTCCCTATCGGGAAATTTTCCTCCCACAAAAAACTCTTCGAGGTCTCCCTTCCTTCCTTCTATCGAGGTTACCTCTATCAAGTTTTTGAAACCGGCAATGTTCTGGTGGGTTGAATCCCCGATCCCCGATTTCCCGATGTGCTACCTTGTCATCTTAGCCCCCACCGACTAAGCCTTTAGTCCATACGACCAGCTGCTATAAGACCATCGCCTTATGTCCCTTATCAGGGTTTTTGGGTTTGCGGTGTCGAGATACACATGTACTCAGAACTCCTGATCCTCCGATCCCCAATGTGCTTTGGCCCTCCAAGCCAAGCCCTAGCCAATGTGACCACAATTTTCTGGGACCGTAGTCCTACCTCCTGTCGGGGCTACAGGGTTTACGATGTCGTAAAACACTCTACCCCAAGACTCACGATCCTCCGACTCTCGACGTACTCCTTTACGCATTAGCCTCTGCTATGGACTCTACACCATGTGACTGCTGACTCGTGACCCCGGCCTTTTCCCTTATCAGGGTTTGGGGTTTCACGAGTCGAAATGTGCCAAAACTCTTGACAACGGAATCCCCGATTTCCCGATGAGCTTTGACCTCCATCCAGCTGACAACTGGCTCCTGCACTACGGTGCTTCTCTCAGTCCCGCTATGACTGATAGTTGTTCTCCACCGATTGGGGTTTCACGGATCGTGATTTCAAAGTGCACGAATCACTCGTCACCGGGATCCCTGATATCGCGATGAACTCCAACCTTTGACGGACTAACTCCTTGTCGGGATTTCTTCGATGACGCAGATCTCTACCACGCATCCTCTAAATGAATGGTCCTGATTTCCTCCGGGATTCGAGACTTGAAAGGTCTCAAGTTCCTTGTCCTCAGGAACTCTGATATGCCGATTCTCGACTCTTCCTGGATGTCTAACACCTGTCCTCCACTAACCTTAACTGTGGCCCACGTGACCCTCCATCGGGATATCGTGTTTTGCGATTCCAATGTGCAAGAGTTTCTTGCCCTTGGAAACCCCGATGCTCCAAACTCCGACTCCTCAGGATCTCTTGACACGTATCTCCCTGATAGACGGTTCTGATCTTGTCTGTAAATCGCAGATCATGATTCCGTGTGACAAGAGTTATGTGTACTCGAGAACTCCGATTCTTCGATTCCCGATTTCTGGGATCTCCTAACACGTGTCCCACATGATGGACGGTCCTGCACCTATCGGAATATCACAAGTCACGATTCCAGATGTCATGATTTCTGCCCTCTTAGAAATCCCGATGACTTCAATATCTCGATGACCTATTTGGGACTTCTCCTCTGCGAGCTAGGACTTAGCCCCTGCATAACTTCTCGAGATCTGACGGCTGACGGGAAATCACTTGCTAATCCAACGTCTCAGCAGCCTCCCGAGCTTAGGCTCTAGTGTGGTCATAACCTCCTCACAACTCCTCGAGATCCAACGGCTGATGGGGTTTGGTCGATATCCTCTGTAATATCCTGACCATAGATTTCTTCCCTCCTTGGAGATTTCTCACTCTTTCAGTCTCAAAGAGGTTCTTTGCACACACTCCTTGCAGCAGTTCTCAACCACTTCTAAGTGTTGAGTCCTCTTGACTCTGCACACACCTGCAGCAGCAGTCCCTCAATACTTCGCTCAGTTTCACGACCGAGACTCTCCTTAGCCTGCGCACTCTTTTCACGGCCCGTGTAACCAAATTTTAGTTCTGGGTGAATGAGAACAATAGTTAATCTATCTGAGCCTTCTGTCAACGCACTCCTTGCGGACGACTTCGACTGCACTCCTTGCAGGAATCCTTGCTCAGATAGAGAAACAATTGTAAGTCATTCCACTTTCTCTCAGATTTCAATCTTAACACATGAAATCATACACACAGCATAATAACAAATGCATAACAAGAAGTAATATTCATAAGCAGAGCATTCAACACACATACACAAAAAATAACACAACAACCATGAATCTGAATCAACTTCTTCTATTAATTCAAGATCTATACATGGGTGTTCTTCTACAGTTCTCTGCTTCTCTCCTATGCTCTGGATTCTTCTAACTCTTCCTGAACTATCCACAACAGTACAATAATACAATGATGGTGTCTATATCCATTTTTCCCTCTTTCTTCTAGAACTGTCTAATCTACAAATTCAATTCTACCTACTTACATTTACTACTATAAATGCCTCTGTCTATCTCAGACGAGAGCGGGGCGCTCAAGGTCTGATTACATTTTACCAAGGCGCCTTCATTAAATGATATCATTTATGTTTGTGCATCAACTTCAAGGGAAATTCAAAAACTTGTGCTGGATGTCTTCCAGTTGTCTTCTGCTTCCACATTGGTTTTGCTTGTCATGAGGGATGCTCCTACATCAGATGTCAGTTGGGCACTTTGGCAAGAAATATGGAAGGTAAGATCAATAATGGGTGAGCTCGGGTGACCGAAACTCCAAGGAGAGTGATTGAAGAGAGAAACAAATATGAGAAACCAATATAAGAGATCGAGGAAATGTGTGAAAAACGCTAGCCAATGAAGAGGTGAATGATTTATCAAGGCACGACTTGGGCACCCAAACGAAAATGATGAGTCGACTAGGGGGGAAGTGGATGTGCTTAAGAAATTCAGAAAAATCACCCAAGGCATGTGTTAGCACTCCATAAATCTATTTGGCTAATAAACAGATGATGAAGGTAACTCTTTCAACCAAATTTGAGACCCGAAAACTAGCCTTTTCAGACTTGGAGAGGGCTCTCTTAGAAATGGTGCAGTCTCCATGCAGGATATTACTTTGAAAACAATGGCTAGATTTAACACCGATGGTAAAAATGGTTTTTGGTTATATTGGCACAGAAAAGTAAAACTTGGGCTATGGGGTCAATCTGAGGAAAATATGAAACAAATGACTCAGTGACTGGATTCGAGAGGAAAAGGATAGGCGAGCAACAACCTTCAGTGTAAACCATAAAGTGTGGCAGGAGAAAAACACATGAAGTAACTCAAGAGCGCCACTTTGAATGAATTCAGAGTTAGCTTGAGAGGAAAACATTATGTCTAAGTGGCGCGAACAAGGGACGCTCTAAAACAAATCCACAGGTTCAAAAATTTGTTTCGAAATAGACAATATGAGATATGAAATAAAAGGTAATAGGAAACACATATGCAAATAAAGAGACACAATACATCCGACTATCACAACTAGAATCTTTTCATCAAATCATAGGACCTTTGCATTAAATTTCGTTCAAAAAATTAGATTACATACAATAGCAGAGGTTTTCTCAAAATTGCCAACCAAACTAGCTTACATAAAAAAGATGAAATATATAAACAAGGGCACCACTTGGGCTACCCTTATTTCTAACCGCTAACCCTAAACTAGGAAAAACCGTGCCACATGCGTTAGAGACTCTTCTCATGGCATTATCCAAAAGTAGGCAAAAATCATGCCTGTCTACTAACGGCTGCCTTCAGGTTCGCCACGGGGTGTGATTGTCAGTCAGAATCCAATGTAGGAAAATATGTGTCACTGTATCTTTTGATCGAGTATCCTGGCGAATATGTGTCTTTCAAATCTTGTTGTCTGTAATGTTGGTTTCATCTTCTATTACACGCCTAATATCTGGAGATTTGCATGCAACAAACAGTTGTTAGATTCTCATGACTTTTATCAAAATGGTAAGATGCTTTAGAAGACCCGTATCACTCAAAACTGTCGTGAAGAATAATGTCGCCCGTTAAACTTTCTCCTTTTGTGCGATGGCAAGAGCCACACATATTTCATGTTCGGTCACTCTGCATTCTCTGGGATGCTCCATGTGCCTTTATTCTTCCATCCTTTGCGCCTCTCGCAAATGGAAAATAACATTTTGTGCCTCTTTAAGATGCCCTTTTATCCACGCCGTGTTCCCTCTGCTACTCTGTGCAGTCTATGCTTCCACGGTCTTTGTCGCCAGTTCTCACTTTAATTCTCTGTTCTCCTAATAAAGCTCGACAATAGCCAACTTTTATTTCTTCAGCTGTTGAGATGATGCTTCCTCATTCGTTCCCATGACACCCTCTTTCCTTGTTCTAATCCCACGTTTTTGACTCGATTTCCTAGCTGGTTCTAGCTAGGTGACGTTTCTAAGTAGTCCTCTAGCTGCCAATCTGATGCGCGATCCTTCTGGAATTTTATCCTTCGTGGTCTCCTCGTTCTTTCTCATCCCTCCCCTCCTCTGAGGCAGCTGCTGTTTGGAGGAGGAGGCTCCTTCCATCTCCCTCTTTTTTATGAATTTATTTTTTTTGGCTATTCCATGACTTGATTTGGTATCTTCTGTAAGTGAAAGAATGGTTTATTCCACGTCTTTGGGAATGGTCACCGCAAGTGAAAAAGAATTCCAATCTCTTTGAGGTTCATAACTCGAAGGTATGTTGCTCCATGCACCCTTTTCTGTGCTCTAAGAAGCTTCCATGGCACGACCAAGGTAAAATCTGTGCACAACATTTTTAATGAATTCACCTGGGAGCGGTTTTGAACCAACTAGATTGGCAAAGGGAAACTGCGAAAAAAATTTAGGCCTGGTTCTATGAATGGAGGGAACATCGATCATCTAATTTTTATAACGAGTCAACCAAGAGAGGAAAACATGTTGGAAACCAATGAATTTATGGTGACGAGATGTTTCAAGTCGAACTTCAGGTTGTTCATGGAAAATCCCCACGTGTGCAATGCAGGTGATATGGTTTGCAGTGCATGTATAATATGAATGCTACGATTTTTCATTCCCTCTACCTTCATGATGAACTGATAATAACTATGGCACTTTCTGACGTGACCTTTATTAACCACTTGACTCGACCAGGGTACACAAAAATTGGCTTCTTAACGGGATTCAACCTTTTGGGAAAAGACATGCCCGTACCACGTATACAATTTCCAATTCTGACACCCTTTCCCATTGCCAAGGGCCAACCGGCCATTTGATGACTTCAGCCTCACGGTGTTACGTACCTAACTTCACATGTTTGGCTGCATGGATCATATTGTGACTCGAAACTGACTCTAAATGGAAATAAAAATGGCGGCGCTAACAGGATGCATGCCCAATTAGAATAAATTCTACCCAAAAATGAAAGTGGACAAACACCAAAGATCATGTTGGCTCCAAGGTGCAGGGGAACATCTACTGGAAGGCTGGAAACCTATATAAACCAAGGGAGAAGACCATTTGGGAAGGAAGGCAGAAGGGACACATTCTTCACAATTGTAGAATTGGGAGTCTAAGGTAGCATCTGAGGCAGAGAGGGCGAGCTCCTCCCAAGGGGCCAAGTTGACCCTGGTGGGTGACTTGATCCACCTTATAAAGTCTACATTAAGGAGTAGAGAGGGAAATATTTTCTAGCTAACAGAACTACTAGATGAGTATATTTTGGTGATGAAGATGGGTGTTGCAAGTCACACCATTCTAAGGCAAGGGAAACATGCTTTTCAGAGACAAAGCATGACAAAGATATTTTTCATTCATACTTCTAACTGAGGCAACGAATGAAGGGCACATAGGTTGACTCACCAAAGTAGATTCTTGGTGTTTTTTCACAAGTTATTTTTGTAAACTAAGTGGAAGATCCCATTGTAAACTTTATTTATGTGTGGCATGAGCTTGGATCGACACACTCTTGTTTTCTACTAAGAATTTGGGTGTTAGATTGGTTTGGTTGCCCACTTGCACATTTTGTTTTACTATGTATGAATTATCTCTTTACTTTATGGATTGTTCTAAATAATAATATGCACACATAACTTAAGTAATAAAAAAAACAAAGTGAAGGTGTAGTCCAAGCCGAGTAGATCAGTGTGGCTTCACCATCAAGTTGAAAAGATTCGATGTCATAGAGCTCTAGGAATTTTAGATGATTCTTCCATCCAACTGAGGGTTACGCAACATACTGACAAGTGGTATAAAAGATAAACTTGTGAAGAACTCATGCATCAATGAAAGGGACAAATTGGGTTCATTTCATTGAGAAGTTGGTGATTTTTGTCACTGTTGTGACTTGATATATTAGAATAAATTTTAGGTTGCAGGGTAGTTAGCTGAGCATATTTTCACCATGAAAAATTTGTGTCATGCACTACCAAAGATAATAGTTGAGACAATTGGGTTGTGGAAAACAATAGTATCTTTAAGAAGGAGTAACTCTTTGTAGAGTTTCACAAGTCAGTTAACAACAAGTGACTTAACAGTTGGTTGATTTGTGCATGGTGTCCCGATGCAGAAACATTTCAGGGTGTGAATAGGACATGAAATGAAGATGGGTTCAGTTTGGTTCATGTAGAAGGTGACTTAGATGAATTTTTGAGTATCACAGAGTTGATTTGAAGACTTGATGTGAACAGTTTGGATGCACCTTGTAGAGACGATTCTATATTGGACTTCACTACACATAGTTGTTGGGTCATGTCGTTGTAAAACTTTAGTTGTAGTGAAAAATTGATGTGATGAAGTGTGTTGTGGAGTTGGCCACCTTGTTGATGAAAATTGAGGTTTGGACAACGAATTAAATTGGGGTGTGGTGACTTGGGATGATCATAGTTTTTTACTTCACATAAAATTGAACTTTCTCTTGAGCCACAGTAAGGAGGTTCACTTATGTAATTAGACTTGGTGGTTTGGGATGAGTTGTAGACCTGTGACAATATGAAGACTTGAATTGTGGGTTGTCAGAGATGTCATGGACGAGCATCATCATTTCAAGTTCTTGGTAGAATCTAGATTGATGTATTGGGTCCTTTGAAGGGAGATGTGAATATTTGACCAAAGACAAGGGAAACCTATTTCCACCATAGAATTGGAGGATTTCCAAGTACTACAACCATTGTTGGAGTCACAAAGAATTTCATAGTGCCCTTGTGGGGGCATATTCAAATGAGGACTTGGATAAAATTGATTAGGTGAGTTCAAGGAGGGGACTTAAGAATATTTGGTTACAAAGATGGGGATAATTTGAATTATTCTCAAGCTATTTTATGAAGTGTGTTGAAGGGCTTGTTATGATGAAGAAGTCAGTGAGGTGTACTCTTTGTTTGAGAGGATTTTGGATGAGGTGATTTGGAGTATGATTCACTTAGTTTTTTTCAATGAGTCGTCATGTGATGACTTGAGCAGTGCAACATAAATCCAAAGGAAGAAACAACTTGGATAAAAAATGGGTTTGTTCATTCCAAGAGATGAATGAGAGATGTAATGACTCATTTATGTTGGATCAGTTTGGACAGTACATTGGGACACCCATGGAGGAATTTTTGGACTTAAAAATATCATAGGATTGCACAGGCAGATTGAAATATTTTTGGACTAAAAAATATCATAGGATTGCATAGGCGATGCAATAAAAAATGTATACTAACTTATCACAACTTGAAAAAGGTCATACGTGAGAGGAAAAAATACATTGATGATATGGGAAATACTACCGGTTCATGGTCCAGTGTCAATGCCATCCAAACAACATCGAATCTACATAAGCAGCGTATGATATTAATTAGAATGAAACTCATCCCACTTTCCATGAGGTCATCCTTCCCTTGAACAAAAAACGTAGACTAAGTTATCACAACTTGAAAAAGGTCATACATGAGAGAAACAAAATACATTACTATGCTTCCTTCTAGACACAAAATGACATATCACAACCTAAAAGAAATTGTTTGTGCATGACACAAGAGAAACAAGTACGGTCACATATCCCATAGTGGTGATGGCACTATCTAAGAGGAAAAAATCACATTTTGTGGGCTACAACCAACAACATGCACTGCTACCAATGAAAACCAACAAACAATTTCTACGCATATTTCCCTGCGGAAGAAAGATGCAAGACAAACCTATGTGAAACAAATCAATTACACTCCTTCAATTGCATGTGAAATTTGCGATCAATTGAATTTCGCAAAAAACGCTAAGTCTTTCACACCTAATTTGGAAGCAGAATACGTTCGCTTGACACTAAATGAAAAAAAACTTTCCAGCGACAAAATTTGTCTTCCATGCAAACGGTTGCTTGAAAATGGAAAATTGCCACAATTTGCAACACCTAACCAAATAAGATGTAATACACCACTACTAGATGTAAGTGCGCTTACAGATCTTGAAGAGAGACTTGTGCCCTTGCGAATTTCATTTTCAAAAATCAGACCTTGGGGCTATAAACGAACCCAAATGGGCTTGACAGGATCAATTATTAATGTGCTTTACCAACTAGATGTTGTGCAAAATGCCTTGCCACAATTCATTAGCGATACAATGACAATTGTTGTGGCTCTCAAAAGACACTTGCAATACAAGAATGCATATCAGAGAGGTAAAGTGTGTGTGCATGTTTTCATGAAAGCATTAAAATAATTATGTTCCAGGGCCTTATACAAAGCACAAAACATTTGTATAAATGAGAACTGGAACAATGTTCTCAGAGGAGGGGATGACAACTCTGCACAGACTCTCTAAACTAGTAGTGAATTTGATACAAGCGATGAATCAGAGACTGAAACACCTACTGAGACATTGGTACATGGATTCACTAATTCACAGCGCATTCGTGACCTACAAGACAAGATTATCAAAATTGCAGCTTCTGAGGGGCAACATCCACTTGGAATATTCAAGGAAAAATTTGTTGAGGAAATGAACTTCCCAATACTTTTTTATGGAGATCCACTTCCCAGTGACATTACAGAATGATTCAGTTATCATAAAATAGTTCGATGGGAGATGCTACATTCAAGCAGTGACTTCTCCTGTCACATAACAAATTTGTTTTTCAAAACAATGTGCATAATAATATAGCAAGTGTTGTCTTGCATGTGGGTGCAAATAAGAAAAGGCCAGCTACAAGGAAGAAATTTGTTGGCCAAATATGTCAAGTACAAAGTAAACCTAGAAAAAATCCTGAAATCTGATATCGGATACATAGATTTCAAAAGCATTCGCATCTCTCCTAACTATTTGCAAAAAAGCAAGAAAACTATTTTTGCAATGATCCGACAATTGGGACCACCAATATTTTTCATCACATTTACAAGTTCATAGCATCGCTGGGATCCATTGGTGGTTCCAGTATCTAACTTGCATAAGAACATGAAACATAAAAAACAAACAGATACATTGGAAAATGGTAGCATTGACTACCTCATAAGAAAAGACCCAGTGACATGTACTCGCTACTATAGACATAGAATAAATGCTTTGAGACAATTGATATTGCATGATGAAATGTTTTTCCAAAAAATATTAGACTATTTTTTTGTGACTGAATTCCAGAATAGGGGGAGTGAGCATGACCACACACTATTGTGGATCGAGGGTACACCGGTCTATGGAGATGAAAACAAATCACAGATCAAAATTTTGTGGAAAAATACATAAAATGTAACACAAATCATTTGGATCCAAAACTTGCCAAAGTTCATAGACATTGTCATACAAAAAGTTGTAAAAAATGAAAAAACTCACATTGTAGATACAACTTCCTCTTGTTGCCAATGAGAACAACAAGAATCATAGAGCCACTTAGTTTAGAGGACAATGTTTTCGTTGAGAAATATAGATCCTTGTTTGCATTTCTAGAACAATGAGACTTTGATGGGTTAATGAGCTTCAATGACTTCCTGACAGAACTAAATCTAACAGAAGATGAGTACATCCAAGCTATACAATGTATGCTTAAACAACCAACAATTTTCCTTAAAAAAAAACTTTCCCATATCTGGAACAACAGTTTCTCCAAGGAAATGTCAGTTATGTGGAATGAAAATACAGATGCGCAGTATGTCTTCGATGCATATTTTGCAGCATCGTATTGTACCTCATATATGACAAAGGTTGACAAATCTATGACAAGTTCATTTAGAAGAATACAGAAAGAACATGAAACAAGTCATATTTATGCTATACAAATGATACACACGCTTGGTAATATATTACTTAATCTTCAAAAAATGTATGCTCAACAAGCAGTCCACATTTTACTTTCCCTACTCCTCAATTGTAGTTCAAGAAAATGTGTCTTCATAAACACATCTCCACTTGAGAAACGCACATTTGTGCTTAAACCACCATCTTTGCTAGAACAAGAGCCTGACAATTCAGAGGACGTACTATGTTTCTCTATTATTTATTATTACCTCCAACATCCATATCCTATTAAGCACATCTGATTAGCAAAATTCATATCGCATTACAAAAAAAATGGTGCACCCATATCAAAAAGAAAAAAACTATCTGTGATATGGTTTGTCAAATACAAAAAACATACTAACTATGAAAAATATTGCAGAGAAAAACTATTGTTCTATGTTTCGTTCAATGAAAACGAAAACACATTAAAACATAGCTTCCCTACATGGGAAGTTGCGTATGTTGCCTCTTAGACTATAGTGAAAACCAATCAATCTAGATTTACTTACAATGTTAATCCAACTTGGGGTGATCTAGAAAGTTAAGTTAATGAACTAGAAAACCCTGAAAATCGTGATGAGACATTCACAAACCAAAAAAGAACCAAAAATCCCTGTGAGTCCTATGACTTGCAAGCATATTTTCCTCATCCTTGAGCACGCAGCATTGAAAACTGTATCAATATTGGTTTTCAAGTCACAAAACATCCTTTCCTTATTGAAAATAATGAATACCATAGAATCATACATCTGTTGAATCGAGAACAACAAACAATTCTAAAGGACATTGCACTTAAAACACGCTTGAGCATGCACACTCCTGTGCACTTGTTCCTTACAGGAGGAGTACAAACATGCAATAAATTCACAGCAAAATAATTATTCCAAATGCTTATACGAATCTATGATTCAAACAATTCCTCTGATCCTATGAAACCAAAGGGCCTAATAGTTGCACACACATGAAAAGCTTCATATAATGCATGTGGAACAACATTTCGCTCTGCATTTTTTATGCTTTTTAACAAGTCACAGTTTCTTCCACTCAACAATGAAATGTTAGATACCTTGTCTAAGATTTATGATGAACTGCAACTTGTCTTCATAGATGAGGCATCTCTGATTGGAAGTCACTTCTTGTATTCCATTGATAACCGG
>JASDQU010790114.1:200404-229411 GCA_032191745.1 Picea mariana | reverse complement strand
CTTAATTAAACTATTCCCAAGGTCTCATTGCCTTTACACATTCATGGCTTTAACTAAGTTTATACGTGTTTGTTCATTTTCCTTTCACTAGTTGTACGTGTTTCCACAATTGTTCATTTAAGGATTACAACTCTGTTAAGCAATTCAGAGTTTTAAAGTGAGAAACGTTCATCATTTTCTCCTTATTTGCTTCTGCAATCTACTCCCTGTTGGGGTATTTATGCGCTTTTCCTTGAGTAGTATTGGTTAGGTTCACCTTAAGCTTCTTGGATAATTCAGCATGCTACAACAACAAGATTTTTTTTTGTTCACAGTGAGTTATGAACATATGCATTCTGCACATTACTATTTAGACATTAGAATAGTCAGTGTTCATTTGTTAGTCTTCCATTCATGCATTATGTTTTAGAATGTAATCCAGGATTCTTATATAGATAGGCTTACATCCCACTACACAATTCTCAGTAGTGATTAAGGTTCAACAATCATTAAGGTTGTGACTTTGTTCTCCAGACAATGTCTTTACACAGTTCCTCCACAGGGAGCTCCTTCAACATCCAACTCTTTCGTTGCACACCCATCATTATTTCAGAAGTTTACTCAAAATTCCATAACGGATATAAGCATGTACCTTTATTATGTATCCATATTTTTCATCCACACAGATTCATTGTTATGTTAAATTATATTCATAATGCACTTAACCACATGCATCACCATTAGCCTATGTGTGTCTACCATAGGTGTACTTTACATCTATTATGCATCTTTACTTTAACATCATTTAATTAATGATTGTCCACAATCATTCTCATGCAATCCTCACATTCATAATCATGTTGTCTTTTATCGTGACAACATGGCATCCCTGCTCATTTATTCTTTCAACAACTTATTCTAGCTTTACCCGAGAAAATGGGAAACATCCTCCTCAAGTTATTATTTTGTCGATATAATCAAACCCTCCAACATAGGGTTAACCATGCATCCATGGCATTGTTCAGATCTAGTAAGTACACATCTTGCCTCACATCCTACTTGATCAGGCAATCATATTATTCTTTTAAGCATGTATACATATATTTGTATATATGTAGGTGCATCGCTTGCACCTTTTTATCTCATTCATTCACATTGATATTTTTTTTTCTTCTTAATATCAGTGTTCTTTAGTGATAAATTACAATCAATCATATGACTAGTCTCACAGTCATAATTCATATTGATGTTGCCCTCTCTACGTGGAAACAACCAGCAAAGGCCACTTTTTCCCTTTCTACTGTAAAAACCTTCTATAAATCAAAATTCAGATGGGTTACCACTGCATTACCCAAGGCAGTAAGATAACCACTTCTAGTATTTTCTTCATGCCTCGATTCATTCTAGGTCAACATGGCTCTACAAGGGAATCTTTTTATAAACTCCCTCTTTATTGCTATCTAAGTATACTAAGCCATATCCATACGGTTACCATCCACCTCTAGATGTCAATATAATCCACTAGTCATCCAAAGATGTTTTGACACCTCCTTAATCGGGCCTTGCATTGGTCTCTCATTAATCCTTACAGTCCTATCTTAATAAGGTAATAGGCCACAACATTATCGGCATTTCATTCTTGTTGTTAACTCCTATTGACATAAGGTCATTCTCACATGAAAGGTCCATTAGTAGACCATACCTTAAAACCCACCATATGTTATAATATGTCTAATTTGCATGTTCAATATTTTTTTCCATATGCATTCTAGCATATCTGTGTGCACCAATCATTTCACCTTTGCCTGTAGTGCAAACATATTCCACTTGCTTAGCTCTTGCATAGGCACACCCTTAAGTTAATAGGGATATACATTCCCGCAGCACATCCATGAGCTCCTAAACTTGCTCATCTCACTTTACTTCTTTCATGAAGGTTATCCTCAGTCCATAGGACTCCCTTTTGTTTTGCATAGAGAGGATTATCCCAATAGCAAGTTTTTTGATAGGTCAAATAAGTTGACCTCACATATTTCCATAAGGCCTCTAGACATGGGGAATTATACACACAAGGCCTAATCTCTTATTTAAGCAATAAATGTGATTACCAAAGGCTTCATTAGCCCACATTTGCAGGTTACCTTGCAACCAATTCAGTCCATTCTCCTCCAAGTCTTGTTATTAGTGTCCATCAACATAATCACACTCCTATAGGAGTGGCTATCATTTCCCCAAAGAAGTGATATGATTCTTTTGCTGCAATCCAACATGATTCATTTTTTGTTGAGTAATTTCCTAACAAAATTTCAATTTGAAATCCTTCTCCTCAAGAATCTTATGCAAGTAATCTCCTTGTGATAGAAAACACTCTCAACAAACTCATCTTAACCCTGGGTAGACTAGCCTCATAAATTTTCTTCAGCCCATCCAAGAGTAGTGTTTGAATACTTCATCGATAGATAGGGTAGGGTAGGGTGCCCTCCCCCTTAAAAGTTTTCTAAGAAAAAAAAAATCATCTAACTCTTTCATGAGCCCAAGCAAGCCAAGTGTTGTTGTCTGCTCTGATACCACTCTGTCACACACCCTACCCCTAAGTACCTTATTAAGGGATGGGATATAAATTTTTTGTTTTTCTCAATCATCTCAAATCTTCTCTATCAYAGCTCCATCGTCTTCTGTGGATCAAGAGTTTTCCAACGACGGTAAGTTCACTCAAAACTAAGCTCTYGAACGAGGGTTATGACCTTCTRAAGTTCTCGRGTTTACATAGGAAATATCTCTCTTACTGCCAGATGGCATCCTCGTGACCTCACATTGTCCATGCCAACTAATGTGGCGACACCCTGGTTTTGATGTGGCGCTAGCCTAGMCTKCCACAGTGGAACTTCGATCCACACGGGCTTGCATCCATCGTAACTCAGGCCTTCTCCCAGCACRCTCTTCGCTTACCTCCGACAAATATGGTATCGAGGAATATTATATTTCTCTTGATGGACAGTCTCGATGCATGCCAGATCTCCCTACCTACGATTAGGATCCATTCGACACCTAAGGTTTACCAATCCTATTAGACCCCACTCAACTCATCAACCCATTGAAGATTAACATGCACCATCACACTAATGTTCTTAGTCAGCATCAATTTTCCATGTCACCATAGGACGCTTAGGCTTGCTCGACCAGAGAATGACATTTGTCCCTCTCCTATAGTCCAATTAAAATACTTAATTAATATTTCATAGAATGTCATTATTTGGTAATTAATTACTTAAACCTCATTAAGGATAATTATTCTCCACAAACTAATTATCCAGTAATTAATTTTTGCTTAACCTAATACTCATGGCCCAGTAATTACTGAGGTTGTACTTTTCTCCCCCTTAGAAGTAGTTTAGCATTAATTCAATTAATTACTCATATGATAATTATGAGTAATTATATTATAACACAATGAGGTTAATTTCTCCATAATATACTTAAATTGATTAACTTTAATTAAAGTATATAATTCAATTTCTCCCTCGAATTTTCACGTAATTTCATATATATATATATATATATATATATATATATCACAGGGGAAAAGGATTAACTATATTCAATTTGATATTTATTATTGCAAATTTGTTCTTTTATTAATTATATTATAATATAATTATATTTAATTATATTATAATATGATTAAATATATCACGAGAGCACTTAGAATTATTAATATCGATTAATACCCAAGCCTCCAGACTTTGGCGAAATTCTTCATCATACTTTTATGAACCCAAATCTCACGAACATTGGAGTTCAAGAGAGGGTCTGACTCATACTATACCCTTGTGCAAATATAATTAATTATATCACCATATAATATAATTAATTCCATTTAATGTTTATTATAACATTGGGATACGGTAAAATAGTTTATCTCTATCTTCTTATCACCATATAATATAATTAATTTCATTTAATGGTTATTATAACATTGGGATACAGGGAAATAGGTTCACTCTATCTTCCCCAAACATCCCGGAGTCTCGAAGCTTCAAACTCCCGGAGCCCCGAACTCCCAAAGGATCCACGCTTACACGTGACTTCGCATTAAATATTAAATTAAAAAGGGAAGAAGGGTTGGTATTGTGTCACATACGAATATCATAATAACTCAATTAAAATATATTATATTAAACCTTTGTGAAAAATTGTGTCCACGCTTATAAAATTTCAAATATTATATTTAATATTGGGATGAAAGAGAGAGATCTCTTTGTGTCAACTCCTTCGACTCTCCCACACATTCTTTATACTAAATCTCCCAGAGCCCCAGAGTGGTCCCACTTATGCACGTTTCAACATTATTTAATATTTAAAAAACGAAAGGAGAAAAGTTGGCCTTATTCACGTGTGGTTATTTAATAACCTTAATATAATATCATATATTATATTATACCCCTCAAACATTACACCCGTGTTTGAGTCCTGGAGGGGACCCAAATGTATTACAACTTAATATAAATACAATGAATTATTTTGAATTATAATATAATAAGTTGCAAATAAAGGGTTATTATATTCAATTATGTTAATTTGATCGCAATTGAATATAATATCATATAACTGATTATATGTATTTCCTATGCAACATGTGAGATCTATCACCCAAACATCTTAGAGCCTCGGGAACTCCCGGAGTTCAAAAGACCATGAGATGTTTAAGGTATTTAGTTACGGGTTATTTCTTAGTGTACTTTAGAATTTGGAATCGTATTAAATTATATTTTATTTTGCTCTCAGGCCTTTCACGCTCTAGGAACTTTAGCTCCTTAGCCCCCATTTTCAAAATGATAATGATAATATTAATAATAATATGTATTTGTATATGTACATTAATACAACTTGAGTGGGCCTAATGGTTAAGAACATGTGTTTCCTCTTAAGAGGTCACAGGTTCAAATCCAGAGGGGGGTAGGGTATGTATACCTTCGTAAACTTTACCAGTCAAATCGTTGGGCGGAGGGGGGTCCCTTGTCCCACAAACAAGGGGGTCTCATACACCAATTTGGTGTGCTAACTTGGTCGTGACCTTAAAAATAGATTATTATTATAATTATATAGACATATACATATATTTCCATAGTCTTGCATAGTTTCCCTGGAAGATTTAAAGGAAATTATTTTATCTTAAAGAAAAAATTTATGGGGATACTTCCCAAATTTAGGAGATTTAACACAAGTTTAACATAAATGTTTATTTATGCCCCAAATAGAATTTTGAGAACTTTTGTATTTTAATTCAATTAGGAAAATTTCATGTTTATTTCCAAATTATTTTTCCTCAATAATCATTTATAAAGACTTCTAATGTTTTTCCATATTTGAGATTATTTCCTAAAGTCCACACAAATCTCATATCCTCTCAACTTTCTACCATAGGATTTGAGGACATACTAAAATAGAACACTGTTATGTAGAAAAAATTACTCTCTTCTTTCAGATGTTTTATAGAGATTTTTAATTGTTCAATAATCATTTCTTAAGCATGCATTAAAATGTACAACACAATCAACCACAACATCCACTCCCAGAAATCTTATTTTAACACACAAATAGTCGAGATAAGAAATAAAATCAAATGAGCTTCAGCTAAGACCTTCTCTTTATTTTACTTAAATTTCTCAAGTCACTTTTGTCAGAAATTAAACTTACACAATTCTAAAACATAGTATAAAATTTTATCTCATATAAACACTACAGAGACTTAACCAAATATATTTATCTAGAAACCAAATAGTGATGCAATTGTTGAAAGGGGTGTCATTTCCCACCTAGTCGTAGGCACAACTACTCCTGGACAGATTTACCGTTGGCCACCCCCTAGCTAGATCATGATGCTCTGAGAGAGACTCTTCATTTTGCTCAACAACAGCAAGGGACGAAGATCACTCTCCTCTTCCCACTGGAATTTAGCAAATTGTTTCTCTCTCCACCAAGCAAGGGAGCCTGCAACAAGTGCTTCCTCAATCACTCATCCTCTGCAACCTCGTTTATCAGCTTGGTTAGAAACGCTGCCCAACAATTCCCATACCCAGAACAAATTTGTTTTTCAATTCTCTTAAGAACCAGAGAGCTGCATATACTCTCCCTCTTCATAAAACAGTCACCAAACTCATTCCTCTACATCCTCTCTACTCAGAAAATGACTCCCAGACTCAAACAATTGTCTCCCCTCTTCTCTGCTCTCCATTTTTCCTTGTCTCTTGCTTTCTTCCGTAAAATTTCGTGGGTCAAATCCTCCAATTCATGGGTCAAACCACAATCCCCTAGATGGGTATTTTTCTGCCCATGCTTCTGAGACAAGGTAGTTTTGGTACAACAGCCATTCCTTTTCATAAATGTGGGAAATTGATAGTTCATCTCAACTCCCTCCATTAACCACAATTCTAGAAAAATGGGCAATCTGGATTTTTCTTGATTATTAAATCGGCAAGGGAAATTTCCTCATCGATTCCCTCTCATGCATCATGATATACCTTGGCAACCCCTTCAACAGTTATGCAGCACTTTCCTATTTTTTTTACATTAGTAGCATAAATATTTACACTAGCTTTTTAGCAAAATACAGTTATATTTACAAGTTGGGGGAAACAGGGGTATTACAAAAACAAAGACTTATGTCCATATGAGTAACTAACAAAGCAAGCTCACATGGAGCACTCTACAATACAAGGTTGTACAAGTGTCATACTAGGGTTTATCCAACCTCGAAGGTGAAATGCCTCCAAGCATGATCCTCCTTGGGCTCAACACTCCTCCACTATGGCGCGCTCTCTAACAAGTTGTTAGTCCAATGCTTCCTCTTCCATGGTGGTCCAATATCCAAGTGTTCTCATGCATAGTGCTCCTCCTCTAACTATGTGCCATATGTCCTCTAACGTGCCCAATGTCACATAAGCTCTATACATTAGCGCTCTTATCTACCTTAGGGTTTACAAACCATGTCCATATTGCATTGCATAAGTACATGGCAAGACAACTCTAGCACTGGCCTCCAAGTCTACATGTCCATCCTAGGGATTGAATCCTCAAACCCTAGGTTTTCAAATCTTGCATCAACACAAGCACCGAGACCTCCATGAAAATAAAGATTACAATAACTAAGTCTTCTTCCAAGCAAACATCTCACCAAGCTCAAGATTCTTCAATCTATGCTCTTTATGATCTTGCGCTAGCCTCCATGCATCATACATGAACAAAGTTGTGATCTCATCCAAGATGCTAGCTCCTTTCCTTATGTCCTCTACTAGGTTTAGAACCCTAGCGCTACAACAAGAGCCACAAGATAAACCATCATATCACCTCCATGTCACATTCTTCTCTAGGGTTTACTTACATAGCACAAACCCTGATATCTCACAAGAACAATCTCTCCAAGAACATCCAAGGTGTCTCTCTCTTCTTGTTTTTTCTTAGGGTTTACTCACTAACCCTAGCATCTTTCTCCCTACAATACAGTTACAAAAATATAATAGAGTACAATGCTAATAATGATTACAAGAGCTCTCTCCTCCCTTTATATATAAAGTAGGTGAAAGAAGCTAACATAAAACGACGACTTATGTCCATACAAGTAACCAACAAGGNGCAGAGTGCTCCTCCTCTAACTATGTGCCATATGTCCTCTAACGTGCCCAATGTCACATAAGCTCTATACATTAGCGCTCTTATCTACCTTAGGGTTTACAAACCATGTCCATATTGCATTGCATAAGTACATGGCGAGACAACTCTAGCACTGGCCTCCAAGTCTACATGTCCATCCTAGGGATTGAATCCTCAAACCCTAGGTTTTCAAATCTTGCATCAACACAAGCACCGAGACCTCCATGAAAATAAAGATTACAATAACTGAGTCTTCTTCCAAGCAAACATCTCACCAAGCTCAAGATTCTTCAATCTATGCTCTTTGTGATCTTGCGCTAGCCTCCATGCATCATACATGAACAAAGTTGTGATCTCATCCAAGATGCTAGCTCCTTTCCTTATGTCCTCTACTAGGTTTAGAACCCTAGCACTACAACAAGAGCCACAAGATAAACCATCATATCACCTCCATGTCACATTCTTCTCTAGGGTTTACTTGCATAGCACAAACCCTGATATCTCACAAGAACAATCTCTTCAAGAACATCCAAGGTGTCTCTCTCTTCTTGTTTTTTCTTAGGGTTTACTCACTAACCCTAGCATCTTTCTCCCTACAATACAGTTACAAAAATATAATAGAGTACAGTGCTAATAATGATTACAAGAGCTCTCTCCTCCCTTTATATATAAAGTAGGTGAAAGAAGCTAACATAAAACGACGACTTATGTCCATACAAGTAACCAACAAGGAAATGCACATAGAGTATTCTACAATATAAGTATGTTGAAGGGTCATACATTTATCAAACTCCAAAGGTGAAATGCCCTCCAAGCATGATCCTCCTTGGGCTCAACACCCCCCTCGAAGATGGTGCATTGTCCAATAAGTTGTTATTCCAACACTCCCCCCTCCAAGATGGTGCATTGTCCAATAAGTTGTTATTCCAACACTCCCTCCTCCACAATGGTCCACTATCCAAGTGTTCTCATGCAAGGCGCTCCTTTCACTATGTGCCACATGTCCTTTCATGTGTCCAATTCTACTCTCATGTGTGTCAATGTGATTACCATGCTCCAATGCTCTTCCTCAACTTGTGTTTGGGTCCACAACCAACCTCTAAGAAGTATGTTTCTCAACCCAAGCATCCTTAAGTAAAGTGTCCAACCTCTAACATGTACAACACATGGTCTCAAGCTCCTAGGGCTAAGTGATCTCCTCCAAGTGCCTAGTGCTCCTTGTCCTAGGTAGGTTCCTCCCCTAACCGAGCAATCAACTCTCCCATTGTGTGCACTCAATAGGTCAATCATCATGTTGATCAAGATAACGACCTCCTAGGTAAGAGCATCCATACGACCATGAAGCGTCGCCAAGGCCCTAGTAGACATATCACTCTCCTAACAAGGTCAAAACACTTTGAATAACCCCAAAAGCTAACACAAATTTTATTACACAATTTCTCCCTTTTGAAAGCAAAAGCCTTGTAATTTAGGGCCACATTTATGTTTTTGAACATACTACCTTACAAGTAGTTATTCAAACTCTATTGCATATTCATATTTGTGCTACATGTTCATATATTACATATTCATGTTTGTGCTACATGTTCATATGTGTTTCTTAGTACTTCACATTTTCCACTATCATTATATCTTTGGCACTTCATATTTTTCCATGCCATTATATGTCACATTCACATTCCATTCACTCCTAAAATTTTATATTCACATTATGCACATCAAACATGCCTACACTTCATATTTTTCCACCTAACATTATATGTCACATTCACATTCCATTTACTCCTAAAATTTTATATTCACATTATTCACATCAAACATGCCTCTACAAGGTATTTCAGGAAGTTTGAAAAACCACAACAATTAAATTTGGAATTTGGCAAATGTATCCCTCCTACCATCGATTCTCATATTTACACAAGGTGTTTAAAGAAGTTAAAAAAAACACAATAATTAAATTTGGAATTTGGCAAATGTATCCCTTCTACCATCCAATCTCATATTCATATATAGCTATCATATAACAATTCTCGATTTGTTTCCGAGCCATGCATCAATTCTATTATACCCTTAACACATTCTACTTATATTTCCCTGTGTATGTAAAAAACACTTAATTAAAATGTTGCTAGGAATCCCACTGTAATATTAGTTCAACTATAAGTTCATGTGGAGTGTCATTGAAATCAAGCCATGATAATGATCATGTCTTTAAAATACCAACCGTGGCGTGGTATCAGGGTCAGCAACATTTGGATTGAGTCTTAGATAACAGCTCGGGAAAAGTACAGCAGGAGAATAAAATTGAAAGACAACTCTAATTTATTTATTTTGAAATCCATGCTTAGAGAAATATTTAATTTCACAAAGAAAAATAAAGCATGTGAAGAATATAGGAAATTAAAAGAGAGCGGGAAAGCCAAACCCCTCGACGATACGAAACCGAAACCATGGAGGAATGCGCACGACACAAAGCATAACCCATTACAAAGACAAAGACGACAGTGCAAAGGAGAACCCCGACAGTTTCGTTCGCCTGCTCACACAGACATTCAACAGGCACAACAACCAAACCAAACCAACCACCTACTGCGCATACATAGCACAAGATTGCTACAATGCCTAGAACATATCAAAGGATTGCAGCAAATGCCTATATAAAGCAGACACTTTACTAAGCGACAAATTTTAAACACCATTTAAGGGCAACCTTTGATGCAACAAGAGTAAGGTCTGCGATGGAAAGACAACCAGGGAAATGATGCCCAACAACAAAATCGCCATAAAAAAAGGAGATTTCAGATTGGAAGGGACATTGCATTTACACTAGAAAAGCCACGATGCCCAACCGTTGATGGCAAACAACAAATATATCCATATCAAACAGGGATGCAAGCAACCATGCACAATGCGATAAACATGTGACAATCGTACACGACCCTACAGACATGCGACAATCATACACAACCCTGCTGATGTGCAGACCCCGTATCAGAGCAAATCGACACACAAAAGAAAATTGTGCCAGGATCCCACCAGAGACATTGGAGCGCAGAGGCAGAGTTTTCGTGAGCATAAACAAGACATTTTACATGCCCTGCAACTATTTTTCAAACACACAAAAATAGAGGCAGACTTCGAGGCATCTCTCTTTTTTCTGAAATTTCTTCATAATACAAAGGGCATAAATACACAAAGTTTCAATTTTTTTCTTTCAATGGTGAAACCCATGCTACAGAAATTCAATGGCAAAGAATCTCATAGCTAGAAAATAAATTACACTGGCATTTAATGCATTTAGACATATAGATCGTTGTTAGTGGGTAGGGAAAACACCCTCACAACGAGATAAATTAGTTGAATGGATTAAAAAGGACGATAAACTAGAGACTATCATCTGTCAATTGGGTCTAGCCCGATTGGTGGTAGGAAAGAGTGATCCTTCTCATCCGGGTTCTATTCCTGTAAGTGACATGTTGAGCTCATAACGAGTATATTGTTGTAATGGCTTTGATCCCTGTTGTTTCTGGCCTTGTGCCTTAAAGATTCTAGGGTTTACCCCGGGTACTATCCTCAAAATGGGGGAAAGTGCCCGGTGGTTTTCCCTGGGACATGTTATCTGGGAAAAAACTAAAGACTATCATAAGACTGAGATCTCTGATGCAGAGTTATATCATCTGGATTAGGCTAAAAGTTCCAAAGAAGTTTGGGATGAATTAAATCATTTAATTGGGTCCAAAGCCCAAAATGCCAATTTTGCCTTGAAAAAACAATATTTTGATTTTAAAATGGGAAGCGGGAAAACCATGTCTAGCAATGTAAAGATCTTAAAAGCATCAATGCAACAGTTGGTTGAAGTAGGCATCAAGGTCAAAGAGGATCTGCCAAAGCAATGTCATTAAACAGTTTGCCCACTAATTATAATAAAAATAATGTTCACCATCAATCAAATCCCCACAATCCTTAGAGACATGATCTCATCGATCATGTCTAAAAAAAACAAGTAGTTGAAGAAGAGGATAAAGAAAAGGCTCTTTTCAATAAAGAAAGAAAACCTAAGAAAAGCAGCGAAGGTGATCCAAACAACACTAAGAAGGGGAAAAAGTGCTTCTATTATGAGAAACAGGCCATGGAACCTGGGACTGTGAAGTACAAGCAACTGATGTACTTAAAAACAAAGTCAAAAAGAAGAGTTGCAATATGATTTGGAATTCAAGAAAAAACTCAAATAACAAAGAGGAGGATGAATTGAACAACAATTTGTTGTTTTGGTCTACAGCTTAGTAACTCAATCTCCAGGCAAAGCATTGGGAATATAGGGGATGACCAGTTGGTTGATTGGCTAAGGGAGTCCAACCTATCTCCAATGATTTGGACAAAAATTTGTTGTTTTGGTCTACAGCTTAGTAGCTCGATATCCAGACAAAGGGTAGTGAAAGAGAGCTGCCCAGTTGATTGATTGGCTAAAGGAGTCGAACCTATCTCCATCTCAAATAAGGTGATGGCAATATGATAGTGAGAGATTGTCTAGAAATCTTGTGGAAATCTAACTTCAAAATTAGGGTTATGCTAATCAGATGGAGCACCGAGAAAAGTCTCAGAACTAGAGCCCTGTTTCATTGCTGAAGATCAAACAACAAAATTATACAATTTTCAGTCATACTTTAATTGTTGAGACTCATTGTTTTTCAATGTGCTGTAATGAATCTTGTATTCAGGGAAGGTAGCAGTGTAGTAACACCCAATAAAGTGCTAGTATTGTTAATATCAGAACTACCTAATGCATGAATAAAGGTGCTTTACCACATTGCATTAATAACTTCATTTAAATAAACATATAATGTTCTCACGTCTGTCTCTCATGTCACGATCATGTATCTTTTAAATTACAACAATATGAGCAACTAGTAATTGAGCTTCATTTCTCTATAAAATAATGCAACTACTACTAACATAAAATCTCTCATTCATAATGGTAAAGTTCAGAGGCGTTAACTTTCACTACAAGGGCTATTTTCTTATGAAGTTGAGGTAGCATACTAATATGATCTATTTTAAACTATTATGAGTGTTACCAAGAACCATCATTTCATCATTATTAGTAGGACACCAAATTTTAATTATGAAACTTGCAATCTAAAAGATTATATATTTACACTGTTGCATCAAAGGTAACTGCAATCCTACATATGCAACACTTAAATACAAGAGGCTTGGAAAATGTTAATCACACCCTATGTCTAAAACCAGCATGGCAGATTCCTGAAATGGGAGAAATCAAAACTAAGAATTGTAAATCAGTTCAAACACCCCTTTAATGTAGCTAATTATTCAGGTCCCACAACATATACATTCTAGCGTACACCAAAGTTGTCACACTCGGACTGAGCAAAGACTTGGCTGGCCTGGGACTCTGCAAGACTCAGTGACTTGGGAAAGACTCAGGAAATACGAAACAAACTCAAAATATAGTATGGGTGAGTCTGCCAAGTCTTGGCGAGACTGGCTGAATCTTGGCAAGTCTAGGCAAGTGGCAAGTACAGGGCCAAGTATGAGGCGAGTACTTGGCCAAGCTAAGACTTGGCAAGACTCGGCAAAACTCACGAGTCTTGGCTGAGTCAAACTAAACTGGCACACCCATTTGTTTTTCAGCATAACCAAGAGTGATCTCTCTCACTTGAGTTATAAAAGAATACATGAATCGTAATATTACATAATAGGCCAGCAATGTCAACCTTCCTAACTTTTACAAATCTAAAGAGAAGAAACTAACCATAACAACAGACATGTATTGATGAAAACCTCCATATACCTCCTGACTTTGCCATGATCATATTTTCATTCTAGTCAATTTAATATTCTACATTCCGTATCCAAAACAGATCACACGTAGACAGATCACCTAAGAAGATCTGCATGAACCTGAAAAAACTGAATCTTTAGTACTACACTACCCAGCAAAATGCACTCAACATTTTACATTCAACTCGTAGCATATGTGAATGGATTTTCATTGTTGCAACTGAACATAACCTCCTTAAGAGATTGTGAACTGCAATAAGGTCTTATCCTTTGATCAATTTCTAAACAGAGGGAAGTGCAAGGGAAAAGCACCATATTTTGGCATCTAAACTAGCTCATAGTTATTACGAATTCTAAAGATGATTTGAGCAAAAATAAAACCAGTCAGCACAACTTGGTTAAATACGAGAACTGTAAAAGTACCAAATACATTAGCCAAGAATGATTTGCCTCTGTCCATTTATGCAGGCTGACAGAGTTCTGCCCTGCATCACACCACACAAATCTACACCCTAGTTGATATAGTGTCCCAAGTCCTACACAAATCTACCAAGTTCAATATCTAAGGTTTGGCAAAAGTATCAGCCTCTGAGATAAATAGATTTAATTTCAGATGTATGCCGAACCCTGCCCTTTCCTTGAAAAATATCTTGTCAAGGAAGTTGCATGCCAGGATATTGCATGCTTCAGACCAACCTTTCTTTGGTGAACATCTTATAAAACAAAATCATAAACTATATGCATAGATATTTTTTACAAAAGTCAATAAACTTACTTTTTTGTTTGTCCATAAACTTGGAGATTGAACAGGACATACATGTTGATGCCCCCATCTGAAATGATGTCATTAGGTTGCTACTGCTGTATGGTGGCCTCCACTGGAAACCATGCCTCCAACTTGGCCACTTTCTGCATTGCTGACTGAAAGAGGATGAAATGCAGATGAATGAAATCCTCGCCTTTGATGATAAGTGTAATGCAATCCATTTGACACACTTTCACCCACTCCTACTTGACCAGGAGAGACTGTTCCAGTATGAGGAGCACTGATGCCATTGCCAATTTGTGCTAAATTACCTATGCGTTGAATCCCGTTCACTTCATGTGAGGTACCATCTTTCCCTGAATCAGGATTTAGCACCTTATTACTTTGACCCATAGAATCATGAGAATCATTATCCCCTGACACATCTTTCTCATTGCTTCCATCATTTTTGGTGTTAAGAAACCGACCACCACAACCCCTTGCTCGTCTTAAAGCATGGCGGTGTCGAGATTCATGAAGATATGGCTGCAAAAAAAATACAGTCAATAAGAATGTCTTCCACATGTTTGACTTTGACCAAAACAGAAGTGTCCTTGATGTCTCCATCTTGAAGAACTGAAAATGAGATGTCTGGACAACATCCACATGTCAACAAGGATTGGGAACATTTTGCAGATTAAAAGAGATTAAGGAAAATGTTACCATTGGTAACACCAATGCCCTAGTATAGATTAGATATTAAGACTGTCGGGAAAGTTAACAGTGTAAACAAAAAAGTTGGTGGCAGCACCAAGGGAGGCAACAGTGTTTGCTAAAAAGTTGGTGACAGCACCAAGGGAAGCAACTAGATACCCTTCAAGAACAGCCATTTGTGGGAAAACTATCTTGTCAAAATATAAACATTTCCAAGCCAACCAAAATAGGCCTGAAATGTTTCTGCTTGAGTGATGACTGCACCATATCCACTACATTTTAAAGTATTATTGGTATCTAAACAGTTGTTTCGGAAACCATGTTCATTTTGTGTGGATTATCGAGCACTCATGATCAAATTCAAAATCTCAAGCCAAAAAAAAATTGTGAACTTTTCAATAAACAGCAAAGGACTAGATATTTCACGAAATGGACTTCATAAGTTCATCCCATGAATTTACTACATAGTATATGCACATCAATGCAGAAGGCACCCCAGGAAACCACCTCAACACATAAAGGTCGCTATAAGTTCAAAGTTACTTATTTCAGTTGATAAGGACACTACAAACATATTAAGTGAGAATGAAGAGTTTAAAGCTCCTGAACAAGCATTTGTTCTCATTGACAACTTGATTTGTAGTAAAAAATGGCAAGAACACTTTGGATATGCAGATTGTAATAAAAGCAGTTCCATTCAAACGCAAAAACAGTTTTGGCCAAGATTGTTTGAAGCTCATATGAGTTTAAAAAAAGACCCTAAAAAATCATTGCAATCATCAAATAGTGGATCCTTAAGAATGTAACCAAGCCATGAGGATTTTTAAACCCATCTAGCTACAATTGAAGATTCATAGACAATAAGCACAGCTTATCATGCACCATCTTTAAATAAGAATCTTTTGAAAGGAACAAAGAAGCATAGTAATGCTTCAAATGCTAAAAGAATGCATGAATGCATGACAATGATACCTCTCCAAACCATTTCAAACTTCATAATTCATTCATTTTAAAACATGATACTTCGTAGAATGAGATTCAAGCAACCCCATGCAGAGTGGGATATCTCTCATGTTCAATGAAAAGAGAATTAAAAAGGACAGAGTAACTCAAGTTCTAATACAATAAAGAAATGTTGCCAATCATGAATACCCTCTTTTACCTTACAAAAATTTTAGAATAGACCACAACAACCTCAACTACTTTCTAGGCCAATACAGATTGTCACCTGAACAACAAATATGTGTAAGACAAAACAAATTGCTGCTCTTCCTGCCCTGTGAAGAATGACATCTGTATGAAAGGAACAAGACACTAACAGGCCATTGCTTGAAAGGAGACAAAAATATGTAACCATGTTAACATACAAAATTCAACTTGTTTCAAAAGAAAAGATGGTAGCCTCTAAACAGTGGAAGGCCTACTACACAAAATTGACATTTTTATATTAATGACCTTTTACAAGATGAGAAATATTCTAATTATATGCTGCTATTTACATTTCCTATTTGCCACGTAAGTGATGGTTACAACTACACAATAAGAATACAAAACACCGTAAAACACATACTTTTCCTCTTTGCCACATTAGTGATGGTTACAAACTTACAATCAGTGTCGTTGAAAAATCGACGATTTTCCAACTTTTCCCCAAGTGCAAATGTAAAAGAGAAACTGCATTCAAAAAAATGGGATTTTTTGAATAACTTATCGTACTCAATTTTCACAAATCTGGCAGGTCATTCACAATTTTTTGGGAAAAAATCTGCTGCCATGCACTTTTTTCTCTATTTAACCCCAATTGTCACACTCATTTTGCTCACTCAAGCATGTTGCTTGCGCTTCTGCCAGTGAGAATTTCATTCCAGCATGCCGTTAGATGGCAAAATTGATGTCTATTCTGTAGCAATGAATCATTTGTGAATTGTGCAACAAATTCAATCCATTATTGTGAATATCCCATGTATGTTTCTACTCTCTTCACTTTTTGCAGACTTCCGCAATAACGATACCATTTGTTTTCTGAAAAATTTTGCATAGTGTTTTTCTGCAATAGTTTTACAGTTAGCTTAGATTATCATTAAACTTCATGGTCTGAGTTTTTTGCAAACAATCCACCTAAGTCACCTTGTTCATGTTCGGCAACCTTGAAGTTCAACAAAAATTCGACAATGAATTTTTGTAATAAAATTTGACATTAAATTCAAGAAACTATAAAATTAAATGCTGGATACTTAATCCTCGTTATTATAGTATTTTGTAAATATCCTTTAGGAGAAATATGAAGAGTCATAGGTGATAGGAATAGTAATTCGGATCTCTTGGAAGTTGAAACCAAAGGTAACGTCAATTGTATTTAAGAATGTCTCACATTAATGCAATGCAAGGAAAGTGTGGAGTTACTTATTCCTGCCCATACCAAGCCTGACAGTGATATCAAAGCCAGAGCAGGTTTAACTCCATTATCCTTCCTCATGCAGAAACACTTATGTCTCTCTGGTTACTCCCTCTACGAATCTATCTCCCGCTACAGAAACGTCTCTGGTTATTCCCTGCACCCCTTATCTCTTTTGTTCGCAGGTGTTAGGGTTTCCTCTCTATTTGGTGTGGATTCCTTTGGCGCCAAACATACCACAGGAAATTGGAAGGCGATCTGGATGTTTCAATTGTGCACCACCAATTGTGATTCCTCACACGAGATATCTCTGACGATCTCTACAACGTCATCGAGCCTATTTGAACCCTCAGCATGACAATTACTGTGCACTGAAATAGAACCCTCCTCAAGTGTATCCATTCCCGGGGCAGATAAAATCGTCGGCCTCCTCCTCTGTGGCTCCCATGTTCTTACCCTCATCCTGTTATTCGAATGGATAACAGGGTAGGAATAAATGCAAAAGGCACAATAATTTCAAGGTTAGGGTTTTAATGGCTCCTAAAGAAAACGTGAGCAAAGCTCCTCCTCCTTCACATGCATTATTTAGAGGCGAGAAGCAGCTTTCGAGACCCAAGAAGGTTTTCGAAAGCATGTCTACACCTGTGAGATACGGGGTTTGTGTTGTTATAGTGGCAGGAGCACTAGTAGCCGGATACGTCGTGGGAGCCACTACTAAAGGAAAAGCAAATTCRAGGAAAGGTTGTGGGTTCACTCGTTTAAAGTGGTTCGATCACTGGTCCTGCGAGATGAGGCAGTGTTTCATCGTACAAAACACCAACTAATGAAACTAGAGCGCCAGATATGTCTAGTAGTGTGGTTGTTGGGATCTMTATGCAGTTCACCCCCTGAGCAGCCAATATATTTGACCATATTGATTAAAAATATAAAAAAAGAAGTTCCAATKCAGGCCTCGCAATATATTCGAAATTCTCATGGATGAGAATAGATGGAAGGGTGGGTTTCACTCACAGTGATGCCAAGATTAGTTGAGATGTTGACAGTTCTTTCTCTCTATTTGACTCTTTGGTGGAGATCGAGAGAAAGCATTTGGAAAGAAGACAGCTCAGCCCACAAGAGAGACCATGTGCCTTGCTCATAAAAGGAAGAATCAATCACATGATTCAAGAGAAGGCTGTAAAATAAGCACTTGAAAGAAAAATTTGAAAAGTTCAAAATAATGTCTGGACTCACAAACACACCTTCGGATTAAGGGGGGGAATGTTGGATACCTAATCCTCGTGACTATGGTATTTTGTAAATATCATTTAGGAGAAATATGAAGAGTTGTAGGTGATAGGAAGAGTCATTCGAGCGTCTTGGAAGTTTAAACCAAAGGTAACGTCAATTGCATTTATGAATGTCTCAAGTTAATGCAATGCAAGACAAGTGTTGAGTTACTTATTCCTGCCCATACCTGGCCTGAAATTGAAAATTAAAAAATATATATATAATAAAATTCAATGCAGCCAAGGTTGTCACTGTAATAAACTCAATTCAATGTAATAAAAAATATAATTCAAATAAATAAATTCAATCTTAAAAAATATAATAGAAATATAATAAAATTCCATGTAATAAAAATATACACATAATAAAGCTAATAGAAATATAATAAAATTCCATGTAATAAAAATATATACATAATAAAGCTAAGGGCTAAGGTTGTCGTTGTAGATGTCGCAACTGTAATCTGTGAATCATAACTCGAGAGGGGTCATCATCCCCAGTTAGGCTCTGTGAGAGAGGGTGGGACTCGGGAGGGGTTAGGACTCATAGGCTATCATTGTGAGATAACGCAAGACTCGAGAAACGTCCCAATCTATCATTGTGAGAGACGGGACATGACAAGAATGAAGACTCGAAAGGCATTTGTATTTGTCACTGTGAGAGACGGGCCACGACAAGACTCGAGAGGGTACTCAAGCATTGGAGGAATGAACCTTGGTTTACATTTATGTTTTTTTTTAATTTCTTAGCCTTAAAAAAATTTGAACCTCAACAAATTTCAACAAACCCCATTGGAATTTTGGGCAAATTTATTTGATTTAAGATTCAAATTCAAATTTGGCTTGAAGTTCGATGAACATCAACGAATTTGTTCTGATTCACTTGAAGTTCGACAAATTTTGAACTTCAACATTGAAATTCAAAACACAGTGACTTAGCAACCTGTTACACCCCAGATTCTCTGCAATGTATTTGTCACTGTGAGAGACGGGCCACGACAAGACTCGAGAGGGTACTCAAGCATTGGAGGAATGAACCTTGGTTTACATTTATGTTTTTTTTTTAATTTCTTAGCCTTAAAAAAATTTGAACCTCAACAAATTTCAACAAACCCCATTGGAATTTTGGGCAAATTTATTTGATTTAAGATTCAAATTCAAATTTGGCTTGAAGTTCGATGAACATCAACGAATTTGTTCTGATTCACTTGAAGTTCGACAAATTTTGAACTTCAACATTGAAATTCAAAACACAGTGACTTAGCAACCTGTTACACCCCAGATTCTCTGCAATGTACCCTACATTTTTTCACAAGATGTGACCACTCCGATGTGCCCAAAGTGTGATGATTTCTTTGTATGTAGCCATGATGGGATGATTTGTTGTACAAGTGTTGTTAGAGGTTACCTAGATCCCCTCAGTTGGGCGGTCATGGCATGTCCTTTTAGTCCCCATTCTCAGGGTGCTTCGTTTTATTGCTCCAGCTAACTATCCCTTGGAGGTGGTAACTCCCTCTAAGTCGAGCATTTATGTCCTGGGTAGGTATGCAAGCATTCTTAGGTGGACCTACTAGGATACATGATTTACGGGGCCCTAACTATTCACTTATTCTTTGCTATATAAAAGGTGATTGTGCTTTGTAAGGGTTGTCACACCCATGGTTTAGCACACCTTATTTTACCACACATGGACCCTCTTCTTTTGTATGTACCACATTTTGGTCATTGGAGATGACTCTACACTTGATCATCCAGTGTCACATTTCTCAAGGCAGTTTCACGTCTTTTGAGGCATATCACGAATTTTGAGGCATTGGTCACACTCTCTAAGGCACGGATAGGCTACTTTCCCTTGCATGGACTTCCTCTACACTTTCCATGTGTCAGATGCTAGAACGACCCCCCTCCTTTGGCACTTTTTTAAAGCATTTTCTTCATTAAAGGAGGGTTGACCTCTCTTGGGGCACTTTGTGACAGTGATGGGGTTTTATTGGAGCCACTTGGATGATGTGGAGGTCACTTAAGTGACTTTGCACTTAGAGGAGATGACATGGCACCCACCCCATATGATGTGAATGCACTTTTGGTTCACCTATTGATGACTTGTTGGTTAAAATGAAGAAGCCGACCGTTTTAGAGGGTGTTATTTTGACTTGGGGTGAGTTCTTCCCCTCTCTTAGAGGTGGACGTTGGAGCCAGGGTGTCCAAGGAATGTTCCTTGCCAAGTTGCCACATTTTGAGGCCCCCCAAGTCACTTGCAAGTGGAAAGTTGTACCTTGGAACCAAATCGGCCCTCTTATAAGCTTGACGTCATTCTTGTTGTTAGAGGTTTTATGACCCATTTTTTCACTTGGAGGGTCACTTCCAAGCTTCATGGAAGTGCCTTGACCTTAGGTATGGATATGGTCATGCTTTGAAGACATATTTCAAGGATTTATGGACATTATTTGAGCATTCTTTGAGCACATTTTGTGGAGGCCGTCCCCTTTTATGAGGGTTTCTAGCATACAAATCAACATTTAATTGTAATTTGACTTGGTCTCCAAATTATGTGGATGTCAAATCACTTTTATTTTAGTTCCTTAGGCTAATTTTAAGGAATAAAGAATGAGGAGTAGTTGTGAGCCTCAACTATAAATAAAGGCACTCCTCTCATTCCAAATTGTTGTGAATTGTTGGAGATCATTATTGAATCTATTAATAGAAGATCTTTTACTTGGTGTTTCTTGGTGTCAATTCTTGGAGCTCTTTCTTTCTTGGTTATTCTTCTTGGTATTTTAAAGGCTATTGTGAAATGATTCAAGATTCTACATAAACTAGCAAGATCGATCCATTGAGGAGTTATCAACTACTTGGAGGGAGGACGTATAGGGTTTGTATCTCTTCCTTCTTCCCTAAATCGATTTGGTAAGTGCTTATCTCGTCTTTATTAGTTCTATACTCCTTGGCAAGGGTTTTAAGTATTCTTTTCAAGTCTTTTGTTGATCTTGTTGGTGAAGGCTATTCCCTTGGGGAAACCCTTCTCGTAGGGCCTTGGTATCATGGTTTGTCTTGATTAGACAAAGAAACTACTAGCCTTGTGGCCCTAGTCTCTCACTCAAATCCATAAACGTTGATAGCTAATTCTTAGAGGGCATACTTCTTGACCCCCATAAGCCCTAAGTGGAGACAAGGCATTGAGCTTAACTCCAACAACCAACCATTAAAACCCTAAAATTCAATTCTTTTATTTTCTTGTTATATAAAACATCAAAAATACAAAAAATTATAAAAGATAAACCGTCAAAAATATTTGTTTCATTGTCTAGAGTAAAGCTAACAGTTTACTTTCATTTTCTAGAAACTTGTATCTATGGGTTTATGCTTCATTGTCAATTTCTAACCCTAAGAAGGCAAATTGGCCCTATTGGTATTGTGCTTCAAGGTTGTATTTAACATTTTGTGGCTAATTTCAGGTGTTTACTAATTCTGGAAATTAAATTACAGCAATAAAAATCAGAATTGGTGAAACCCTAAAGCTATGGTTTAACCCTAAAAGGTGCATTCTAACCCTACTCTAGCTTATATGTCACTTGTGGATTGTTTATAAGGAATACCTAACACATTATAACAGTGAAATTCATCTCATAAGTGGTTCATTGTTATATTTCATTTTAGAGATTTTTGGTGAAATCCTTGGGGGATTCACCACCTCCCTTGGCAAGTTTGAGCTAATTTCATGGTTGTTATTCATTTGTACTTGCATTTAATCATTGTTGGGTTGTTTTTTGTGTAATTTATTCATTTCCCTAGCCAAAGTACCCAAGGTTGATCATTCTAAGTGCTTTTAGGCACTCTTGGGGACTTTTCCTCATCCAAAATCTGCATTTTCTGTGTTTTTTTTATCATATATCAGATTCTGAAATTGTTGGACAGAAGCAAGCTAGTCCATTTTACAGCATACAATCAAGGTATAAGTTAGGTATATCATTCACACTTGGTTTGTGCAATTAAATCTCACTCTTGAGCAGCTAAAGTTACATTTTCTCTTCATCTAAAGAATGATTTCTTAATGTTGATTTATATTTCTACTGTAACATATTTATTTCAAATCTCAGCACTTTTATAATTAGCTCATAACCCTCTTTATATTTTAGTAGTTATTGCCCTAACTCTTAGTTGACTATTCTTAAGGCATTTGGCTACTTTAGCACTGGTCTATCTAACATATATTGAGGTGTGTAGTTGGAAGTGACTTGTACTATACAGGGTGTTTCCAAGGATTGGGATACCCCCCGTGGCTTCAAGGAGCTGGCCTAAAGTGAAGGGGAGATTGTGCTAAGGTGATAGTAGTGCATTTCCCGTGTTGTGCTTATCCACAATAGCACCCTCACAAAGGATGATAGTTTGGGTGGTAACACAACCCACAATATTTTCTTGCCCTATGTTGCATTTATCTTCCACCAACATGCCCAAGCAATTGAATGTGCTACAATAAAGCATCAAGGGACTAGTTTTGAGCAACTCAGGAAAGCTACCCATTGTCGCCTCAATAGTTCTTCCTCTCTCTTCTGGTTGGCTCTTCTCCAACTCAAGGGGGTCTTCCCTAAAGAAAGGATTACTAAGGCTATGGAGTGGGGGCTCTAGGTGAGTTTTTGAAGAGTAAGACTTAACAAAACAAGGTTGTTGTAGTATATGAAATGTGGTAGAGAAAATGGGAAAGGGGGTATGGAAAAGGAAGGAAGAGGAGAAACAAGAGAATGAAATGACGAGGGACCAGTGCCTATCAATCTAAGGGATAATGGAGTCATAAGGCATTGCAAAATGAATGGACTGATTTATCACCATCAACTATTTTGAGGTAGGTTATGGTGTAGAAAGACTAATTTGACACCTTCCACCCACTTAGATGAAAGATCTGGTTTGTAACCTTCATCATTAGTTACCTAAGGAAAAGTGAACTTGTTTGATACATTAAACCTTGAGGTGCTTGCTGGAAATTATGATGTGGAAACTAATCTTGGAGGGATCACTTTGCCACAACATCAAATTAACAAAAAGGTGTTGTTTTATTAGCTGCATTATCATCCAATCAACAACTAGATATGATAGAAGAAAGAAAAAAAAACAGAAATAAGACAACAAATAAGACAAGAGGGAAAGCCTCCTCACATTGTTTATTCCTAGATGAGTAGTGTTCTCATAACTAGGCCTTTTTGTTAGAATGAAAGCAAGAAGTTTCTACAACAGATTTACAACAAACGAATATCGTAGAAAATAACCATACTCCAAAACAGCAATACCTCATTTCTTCATTGGTTTTCAAATTTGATACACAAGGGAGCCCAACACCATCATTTCCAAGCTCCATCAAATGATATGATGTCATGTGTTATCGCACAGATTGTAGGTTGGGCAAAGCCCGACCCAATCCACAAACTTGGGACAACTGTGAGAGTATCTACCCACTATCACCTTAGATGGACACTCTCCTCACTTTAGTGATGATGAAAATCACCACAAGGGGGGAATCCCGGTGACCCTAGGGGGAATGAAATGGAAAGTGAGAAGATGAGAGTGAAAACCCCTATAAGTTGAGTTAGGAAGTGGAAAATGGCTTGTGTAAGGGTCCTGTGGACAAGGGTAGGTTGTCGAAGTGAAGTGTACCTGCAAAAGAGTATACATGCCCAAGACAAGACAAAATAGAGATACACAAGCCAAAATATCAAATGGACAAGCAAGTGAAGTTTGCTGTCCTATATTGCAGTAATAAACAAGAATATATATCAGCAAGTAAATGATAACAATAGCTGCAAAATGTATCACCAAAAGTCTAACAAAGATGCAAGAGACTAAGCTAGCAATTACTAGTTTAACTCAAGTGTAATAAAGCAAGACTTTAGTGACAATAGAGGGATGTTAGGTAGTGTTTTGAGAGAATTATTGTAACAGCCGAGTGGCTGTAGCAAACATTAGCTACGGCAACAAATTCCAACCATAAAAATCAGCAGGTAAACCTCAAAAAGTTAGCCGATAAGCAGTAGAATAATAATAGTGGCTTCCAAGCAAATTTCAATGGTTGAAGAGTGAGTTGAAGTAAGAGTTTATGAGTGTTTTGCTGCGGCCCTAATGGCTGTAGCATAAAGTTATAACAGCAGCAAAAGATACTAGGCAAAGCTAGATGCCCTAGTGGCTCAAGCAAGCTAAAAGCATGTAAAATTGATTCCACTTTAGACAATTGACATATCTCGATAAAACACATTTTTCAATGCAAGTATTTTATTTCTCCAATGCAATTCTCAGATTAGTGCTTTAAATATATTGGGTAAAAGGAGTCTTGGTTATAAGAGTTGGATCCACAATATCTCTAGGGGTGTAATCCCTTTTACTCCCTAGAGCATGCAAAACCAACAAAGGTAAATCTAGGAGGGTGTAAACCCTTTTACTCCTCCTAGCAACCTTGTAAAAATGGCTTATCAAATAGCAAATAAGATGAAGCTTGGTGGAGGGTGTATGCCATTATACTCCTCCAAGAGTTCTAGACAAGAATATCATGAAACAAGAAGAAAATACCAACAAGTGCAGAAATTTTCTTACCAATTCCACAAGATAGCAAGAACAAAACCCTAGTTTACCAAGCAATTTCCATCCACATGCAAAAAGGCAAGCCTCCAAGAGGTGCGCACCACCTTAGCTCCACAATATACCAATAAGCATCCAAAATTCGTTGCATGAGAGAGAGATAGTCCAAATGCCCAAAGAGGGCAAAAATTTCAGCCAAGTAGTCTTCTCATGTGAGAGACCTATGATAAATGAAAAGAATTTGGTCTTTATTTATACAAGACCTCTAAATTCAGTTTGTCCACATATCATTAGGGTAAACCACAAAATAAGGAGGCCGACCTCCTTTATTTTGCCCCTTTACAAAATAAAAATGATTTTTACACATAAGAAACCCTAGAAATATGACGTCATGGCCTAATTGGGTGACGTTTTGGCACTTTTAGCAAATCGTTGAGTTGTTGAGGGAGACGTTGGGCCTCCAAAGGCCATATGTCATCATGCTAGGTGTCCTCCTCTTCATCAATTGTGCTAAGCCATCATCAAAACCCTAGCCCAAGGGTGACGTCAAGCTCTCCAAGATGACGTTTTGACCTTCCAAGGCCAAATGTTGGGCTGAGATGGGCTAGGTTTCATTGTCCAAAGTGCCTTCTCTTGCCTCCAAAGGCAACGTCCATCTTTTGGTTGCTCCCAAGGTGTGGGTCATGGCATCCAACTTGTGGGCTTCAAGCCCCAATGAAGGCCCAAGCTAGGCTTGTTCCTCCAAATCGTCCACCAAGCTAGGTCCTGCAAAGACAAATGAGTGAGCCCTCCAAGGGTCGCAAGTCAAATGTATCATGCCAAGTAAAGTCACATTTAATACAAGAGCCACCCAAACATGTGCATCAAAACTACTTTATCAAATTAAACAAGTGCTCAAAGACCCTATGCAACTTGCCAAGTTTAGGTATAGGAGGGTTGTCAAGGTGACCTATTGGTTGAGTCATTCCTCAAGTCAAGGAGTGTTTCCTAGGTGGACCCTCTCTAAGCCATGTAAAGAAGATGAAGTAGATGGGGRTAACACTTTTGGGCATGTGGTTCATGACATACAAGGGTTCGCATTACTCATTTATGGGTGCCTTTGCARAGGGTGTGYTACACCTTCGTTTTCAATGCATCTTTTTTCCAAGCCCATTTATTTCCATTAATTAATTAAAGTATTTCGAGGTTTAAGCCAAAGTGGGACTTCTACCTAAGCATGAAAAACATTRCCCACCTTGACTCCACCTTGGTCACAATGTGCTTCCCCAAGTTGAAGACAATATGTGGGACTTCTATCTAAGCATGAAAAACATTTCACACACGCTCTACCTTGGTTGGCATTTTTAGATTGTTATTTTTCACRGGTCCTATTAGTTTCTTATGAGAAACATTTCATTGTCCTCGAGATCCCTGGGCRAGCATCTAGAAGGTTTATGATTGGCTTTTATCTTTTGCCAGCTACAAGCCTCTAGGCCTTCAGCCCCTTCTTCCCATGAAATGAGGTACAATCCCTTCTTGGGTCAGTATCCCAAAAGGTGAGGAGACAAAAAGGAAGAGATGTGAAAAATGATAAGTATGATCGGGAATGGTACGATGGCTCATCGAGGAGAACTCCTAGTAGCAAGTCTTTCCCCAAGGGTGACCACTTGCTAGGGCACAATGTCAACCACCAAGGTGAAACAGGGCAAAGAGCATAATTTCCAAGCAGACGTTCTATAATCAAAAGCAGCTTTAAATGCAACATACTCAAATGCCTCGAGTATTAAAGTGACACTTACCACAATACCTCACTTGTACCTCATGGAGCAAGACCCATTGTCTTCCAGAAACAGGTTGATGTGGTGGATGCCATCATGATGAACCGGAGAAGTGTGGTGGTGAAGTGGGTCTTCATCTGTGTAAGTGGACATCACAAGTCAATCCATCCCTCAGCACTCCATGTCTGCAACCTGAGGGCCTCGAGACATCATCTCCTTAGTTATCCCTAGAAATGGGGGATAACACCATGAAGATAAGGGGTTCCATAAGGATGAATCCCCCCAACTCTGTCCAATAGCTCCAAGGAACCAGTAGCAAATTTCCATCAATRTGATGAAAATCACAAAGTGGAACCTCATACAATATGAGGTGTAACAGGATGCATTTTGGGAACATTGGGAGCCTATTCATGGGTATCGTAAGAAGGTCAAATGCAATATTTCCTCAAAGGATCTGTTTGGAGATTTTTACCATTTAAAAATGCCACCTTCCAAGAATCCCTGGCAAAAATGTTAAGCCATGTAAAAATGTTGCCCCAAAAATTCAGCAAGAAGCTTTTGCAGCTATTGAAGAATGTAAGCAGAAGAATGAAAGAAAAGAAGCTTTGTGGATTGAACTTGCACCAAGYGAAGTAACAAGGGGGCCTACATGCACATTGGGGGTGACAAGTGAGACGTGCTTCTTTGCTTTGCCTTCTACAAGGCCCACATCACCGTTCTTTATTCCAAGAACTAAACTTGGGACACGACCTTTAATTAATTCARCTCTTTAAAAAAAAAAGGCAAAAGTGGATAGGGTTGTGGGCATGTATTTCTTGTGGAGTGACATACCCTTTAGCAGTACCAAGAACAATCCATTATTTTAGGTAATGTGGGATGTTGTTACTATTGTTGGGCCTGGATATAAGGGCCCTACTTATGATCAATTGAGAGGACCAATCCTTGAAAATGAAAATAATGATTTCATGGCTAGATTGAAGTAGTTCAAAAATAGTGGAAAATCATTGGTTGCCCACCAGTGCAATTTTTTAGCTTAACCAGTGCTTGTGGCATCAGGCATTTGCAGCCCACTTTTTTTGAATAAAATGCCTATGTACATCTCTTGTTTATATTAATAGTTAAAGGAAACATTTTATCAAAATAACATATTAAAGAGTAGAGTTGTATCCTAGAAAAGTCTAGAACATCTAACTTGAAATTTGTTAATTTCCTATAACTCAGCACAGAAATTATTGCCAATAATTTACTTAACCCAGAAATTTATCTAGCTGATATAAACTTCAGAAATTATGCAAATAATCTACAGCTGAGTTATTTAACCAACATTACATAGCAGAAGCTAACAGAAACCAAGCACAAAAATTAGACAACACCAGATATACCCTGGAAACCCCAGTGTGGAGAAAACCAACAAAGAGGGGGCTTTATTTTGGCTCTTGAGAGAATATTACAGCAGCAAGAAAATACAGAAATTTCTTACAGGAAATTTCTGCAGAAGATTTCCACTCTTCCTCACCCAACTCAGCGCAACAAAACTATTGTACGGCCCAGCTACAATTTGACCTGTACAACCCAGGTACAACTGTGTTCTTTGTTGTACGGCCCTAGTTAGTTTGCCCCTCTTCTGGCTGTTGAACTCGGCCTCACCTGCACTGCAGAAACGGGCTAGAAATCAGCCCTCTTCTCAGCTGTGTACGACCCTAAGTACAGCCAGCCTGTTCTACGGCCTAGGTACGGTCTGTACCTTGTTGTCCATACTTGCTCAGAAGTCGACCTCTCTCTCAGCAGTTTGCCCTTCTCTCCTCTCAGCCAAGCACCTCACCTCCACCGCAAAAACAGGCCAGAAATCGACCCCTCTTCTCAACTGTGTACGGCCCTGAGTACGGCCAGCAAGCTGCTTGAGTTGTACAGCCTAGGTACGGCTTGTACCTTGTTGTCCAGACTTGCTCAGAAGTCTACCTCTCTCTCAACAGTTTTCCCTTCTCTCCTCTCAGCCAAGCGTCCCTCTTCCTCTCTCAAAATGAATGAGTGTTTGTCCCTCTCACCCTCATCCCCTCAATTTATCTTTCCTTCAGCCCCCTTTCTGCCCTGAGATGTGTGCCTAGTTCAGCTTTCAATGGCTCAGATTGAGGCGCC